>PVLA01015450.1:0-25254 GCA_004027455.1 Hydrochoerus hydrochaeris
GGGGGAGGGGGGACTAAAAGCCCATCCATCCAAAACTCACATGCAGAAAAACATCCAGAAACCAAACTGAAATAAAAATAATTGTAGGTTAAAAGAGCAAAGACATGAGTTACAAGGGTGAGGGACCAGTGTCCACATCAGGGGACTAGACAAGGACAAGATAGCCACATGTGGACTGAGCCAGAGCCCCAGGGCGGTCGCCACAGACAGAAGCGCAGGGACCACAGCCGCCGGGTCCCCCTGGGACTACAGAGCCGCCCTGCCCACCATGGACTCCAGGACCGACACCCTGGGCAGCGGGGGACACTGGTCCCCAGAAACCTGCTTAATGTTCCTTTGCTTCCCTGTTCCTCGGTTTCCTGCAGGGCCAGGAGACAGCGCACCCTCCGAGGGTGGAGTTGCTCTGTCACTAACCCAAGGCCTTCCTCACGGTACTCAGAGGCGCCAGGTCACGTGGCGACCACCACTGGGCTCCTGTCTGCACTGGCCAACCCGGCCGCAGTGGCTGCTGTCTGTGTGGACATGAGCTGTCAGTAGCGACGCGGCCGGGCCAGGGAGCCTGCCCCCGGGTTCGGCTCCCAGACGCTGGGAGGGAGTGCTCGGCCATCAGTTCCCCGTGGCCAGCCCAGCTGGTCACACTGCTGGCATCGGCATCTCTGCAGCTCATTACACAGGGTGTAATGTCACAGCACTGTCACTACAGTGACCTTTGTTCGGGAAGCCGCGTGGCAGGCAGAGGAGCAGCTGCCGCCGCTGGCAGGGCCCTGACACCCAGGGTGGCAGCGGAGAACAGGAGGGGACAGGCCAGCTAGGGGCACTGGCGCTTGTCCTCAGCCTCTCCGGTGCAGCACGGTAACTCCAGGGCAGGGCAGCCCAAGAGGCTGCCAGTGAAACAGGAGCAGATGGAAGGCAGACACCTTTATTGTTCCGAAATGTCTTCCAGCAAGTCACAGCCCACAGCTTGATCCTAACCTGTCACCCGGCTGGACGGGGACCCTACTGTCTCCCTCATGCTGTGGCCTGGCCCTGCCTGTCCAGAGAGCAAAGCAGGCTCCCCTATTTACTGAGCATCTACTGCATGCCAGCTGCCGGCCCAGACCCTCGGGCTGGGGAAGGACATGAGGACTGGTCTGCAGGTGTCGGGGGAGCCCCTAAGCTGCCGCCAGCGCTTTCTTCTCCCTCTGTCCCCTCTCTGGCTTCCAGGCTCCCCTGGGTGAGGCAAGGGAAAGGGCCTGACTGCATGGGTCCTGGGGGCACTGGATGCTCACCCCAGGCATCCCTGCCACGGTGGACCCCAGGCCTCCCTGCCACGTGGCCACTTGCAGATGGTGCCCGTCTGTGGGCAGCGAGGACCCCATAGGTCAGAAGAGGCACAGACACAAAGCTTTGCTGGGATTTTTCTGTTCACATCCAAGAGAGGCCTGGGAAGCTCTGCTGGAGGAGAGGGGCCTCTGCCCATGCATGGTCTCCAGGAACCCAGGATGCCTAGGAGAAGATGCTCAGAGGACGTCCCTGGAGGAGCCCTGACAGCTGGGACAGCCCTGCCTGCACGCAGAGTGGACACCAGGGCGCCTGCACTCCCTGCCCTGGCATGGGCCAGCAGTGCCTTAACAAGCTGTGCCCAGCCAGGGGCTATGGAGGATGCTGGGTGGCCTCTGTGGCCCTGGAAGCCACCAGGCCCCTCTCACAGCACCTGTTTTGTCCAGATGGAGGCCACCTGTGGCCCTGCCTGCAGGTGACCCTTTAACCACCTTGTCCTCCCAGCTGACTCAGCCACAGCCGCCTCCACTCCCCCCTTGGTGGCAGAGCCGGCCCAGCAGGGGAGAGGAGCGGGGCCCAGCTGCCTGACCCCTGCCTGTGCCCACCCACCACCGCTGCCCTCCTCCTCCCTCCCCGGCCTGCTGCTGCCTTCTCTCCTCTGCCCACTCTTGCAGCAGGCAGCAGCCACCTATCAGGCACCTGCCCTGTGCCCTGTGCTCTGAGATGCATGGCGCGCTCTCCTGAGGCTTTTGCTCCGCCGAGGGAGAGCTATCAGGAGAGGGAAGCAGTCAGAGAACGGGCAGCCGGGCCCCAGTGGAGAGCGAGAGCTGGGTCCCGTGGAGGACAGCGTCAGGGCCACGAGGCCTGGGCAGTGAGGCCACACCAAGGCCAGGGTGTCCGGGCGGCACAGGCCACACAGGGTCCTGGAGGAAACAACTGGCCCTGGGGACAGTGAGTGCCCAGCCCTGGGAGGACTGCAGGGGAAGGACGGACACATGGGGCTAGTGTCCCAGGGCGTGTGGCGGGTGCCGGGCAGCAAGGGTGGCTCCGGGTCCCCAGCCCCCACCCTGCAAACTCCTGCACCAGCCAGCAGCCTTCGCAAGGCCACGCTCGGGCCAAGGCCGGGCACTCAGAGGGGGAGGCGTCTCTGCAGCTCACACAGCCCACAGCTCGGACCGGAACCTTGCCCTGGGCCACCAGAAGAGGAAGAACTTTGGCCTGCCCGACACCGCCAGGCCTTGTGGCCGCGGCCCCCCAGGGTGGGGTGGGGTGGAGGTGGGGGGCTGAGCTCCACACCGGCTCTTTTCACACCAGGGATGGAGGCAGCAGGTGCAGTGGGGCTGCCCTGAGGCCTGGGCGCAGCATGGGGAAGTGACTTAGGGCCTGGGTGGCATCTCAGGCAGCTTCCGGAGGCCACTCCTGGGGCCCTGGAGCATCTGCGTCCCCGACAGGGACGTGCAGTGTGCTGGGCGGCACCACGGAGCTGGGGTGAGCGCAGGGTCTGTGGGGGGGGTCTCCACACCCACTCCTGGCAATGCGGTGCTATCTACCCCGGGTGTGTCCTTGGGGACGGGTTCTCCCAGCCCACCCTGCAGGGCTGAGTAGCCCGAAGACCCCTACTCCAGTCCAGGGCTGTGGCGGTCTCATCTGGAGCTGGGCCATGCTGGCTGGGGTCACGCGAAGTCACCCTTAACGCTCTGCTCCCTGTCTGCCGCTCCGCGAGGGAGTGATCTATGACCCCATTACCGCACGGCCATGAAGGGTGGAGGATGGATTAGCAGCTGCCTGGCGGGCGCGAGGAGGCCGGGGCGGTGGTGCAGGTGAAAAATGGACTCTATCAGAGTCCCGGGGTCTCATTACCATCCGTCACTGCCCTCGACCCTGGGGGCCGTGGCACCTGCCTGGCGCAGGACCTCGGTCACCCCCTCCAGGGTCCAACTCAGCCTCGCCCCCAGGGACCCCAAGGAGGAGCCATCTGCCAGGTAGTGGCCCTGATTCTGGGTGACTGGAACTTTCCATCTGGGGCATTGGGGGACCCAATGCAGCCGCAGGGCACCGGGAAGACTGGCAGGGACGTGTGACCCACCATGCGCCTTCCCCTCGGCCTCACAGGAAGCCACGGCCCCAAACACTTGCCTAGGTCACCCTGCCCGGGGCACCATCCTGTGCGAGGTGCAGGGCGGTGGTTCACAGCTTTCTGTGGCGAGAAAGGGCTTGGCTCCAGCTGGGAGCAGCGCAGCCCTGGCAGGTGAGGGAGCCAGCCAGCCTCTCCCAGCCATGCCTGCCAAGCCCCACAGCTAGGGCTGTAGGGGGAAGCCAGAGCCCCCTGCTGCTGCCTGCAGAGCCCACCCCAGGGACCCACTGGTCCCTGGGGTCCCCCACCCTGGCAGGCGGTTTGGCTGAATTAGGCAGCTGGTGCTCGGCAGGGTCCCCGCAAGCCAGGGCTGTGGGCACCCAGAGCCCCACCCCTGCCTGGCACAAGCTCGAGCCCCCCGAGGGCAGAGCTGCCACCTGCACGGGCCTGCCTCGGCCTGCACCGAAGGGAAAGTGGGAGCTGGGTGTGGGACGAGGAAGTCAGCTCTCAGGAAAGTGACACCCACAGCAGCCCCACGCACACTGCTGGGCTGGGGCACTCAGCAGCCCATGGCGCAGGAGGCAGAGGGAGACTCAAGAGGTGCTGCCACCTCCACTGCCAGCCCCTCCAGGGCCTCAGGCCAAGGGAAGCTGCAGATGGGCAGAGTGGGCACAGATGGCTCTGCCCACATGGCGAGGAGGCAACCAAGGACCCCCAGGGGGCGGCCCAGAGGCCGGTGAGACAGCAGAGACAAGCCCTTTGTCACCCCGGCTCTGCTGCTGAGGGCTACGGGGTCTCCCCACCCAGTGGGCGTCTCCTGGGTTTCAGTGGTCCAGCAGCGCACCCTCCCCACCTGCCGGGCGAGCCCCACCAGGTCCCTCTCGGCTCTTCACGGCCTTGGTCTCCTCCCACAAGGGCAGGGGCACCGGCAGGTGCCATGGGGGTCACCTGGTCAGCCAGCGGCCTGGGAATGGGGTGTCAGGGATGGGGCGGGGCTATGAGTGGGCACTGTGTGTGCGCCATCCTGGGCACCCTGTGCGTGATGAGTAAATACTGTACGTGTGCACGAGCCAGGCACGTGTGAGTGTCTGGGGAGCTCTGCGTGCACTGGGGTGCGGTGTGCACACCTGTGTCGGGGTGTCCAGACGGATACTCGTGTGTAGGCATGAGGACCCAGGTGACGCCATGTGTGTGGGTGAAGGCTGGGGGACCCCTCACCACAAAGGGCCTGGATCTAAGTGACCACGCCCATCCCCCTGCTCTGGGCTTGGTCTCCCGGGGCCCAGGGCAGCTCCTGCTCAGGTGGAGGCCAGCGCGTCCCCCCAGGCCTACCTGGCCTTCCTGGTCTGTGCCCCTGGGGGCCCCTGCATGCATTTAAGACCAGAGCCTCAGGTCTGAGCAGCCTGGCGGGGGCTCTGGCTGTGACAGCAATGGAGGCTGTCCCTCCCCGGCAGTGGTCACTGGGGCTAGAGGAAAGGCCAGGCCAACAAGATAAGGCTGGGGCAGAGCAGCAGGCGGGAGATAAGCTGCCTGTCTAGTGTCGCGGCCTGGAGATAGATGACGCGTTTCTCAGAGCAGCCTCGGGCCGGCTGGGCCAAACCACAGGGTGGACGTGTCAGGGCCTGGCCCCCAGGGGTCAGATCAGCGACAGCCGGGCTTGCAGACCACAGCTGGTGGCCAAGAGCCTGCACTGCCCACTGACGGTCCCACGCGGACCTGCCCTTTGGGTGCCGGCGGGCAGCCTGGCAGGGCAAGGAGCATCAGGCCGTGGGCTCCGAAGTGACCTGCTCTGAGCAGACTCCGGGCCACGCACACCCCCAGCCTCACATGGCCAAGAAGGGCCAGTCTGAACTGCCCACCAGGACTGGGAATTAACAGCCCCATCAGCGTGGCCAGGAGGTCACAGCACCATCTCCGGGAACCACTTGGGCTGCTCAGCACCACTGTACCCTGGTGTCACAGAGGACAAGTCCCCTACGGCCACTTTACCATTCCCAGCAGGCTTGTCTTTATCGTAGTCTTTTCTTGCTGCTCTGGGACTTGAACCCATGGCCTCATGAGCCCCAGCAAGCACCTACCACGGAGCCACCTTGGCCCTGTCCTCTTCCGCCCATCACGACCTGCGGATTTAGCGAACAGCCCCTTTGTCCCCCACACGTGGCAGGCCCAGGGCTTCTGTCCTGGCTCTGCTAAAGGCAGCCTGGCATGGAGGACGCAGAGGTGCCAGTGGGTAGGGGCGGCCACACCTGGGCCCTGGCCAGGGCCTCTTCCTTGGTGGCCTGCTGGGGGGGTGTCATAAGGGGGTAGCAGGGCTCTCCCAGGCCCTCAAGGGCAGAGCCCCACCCCAGGGGCTGCAGGCAGCTGTGGGCGGATGTGGAGCCCTCTACCCTGGCCAGCGTGGATGTGCCTGCCCCTGGCGCTGGTGGGTGAGGGCTCTGTCACCAGGACAGGTGCTGCCACCGCCATTGCCCAGGTGACCGGCAGCAGACGCCCTTCCCCAGGGGCTGAGACGAGGCCAAGCGCCAGGGCATGGCTTCGCCTGCAGCCCAGGGAGTTGGGGTACGAGCAGGGCTGGCCAACCATGGGGACAGGGGACACAGCCCAGCCCCAGCCTACCAGGGCCTCCCAGTGTCATAGGAACAAGGCCTCGGTCTCTAGGTCTCTACGGGGCCATGGCTGAGTCATTCAATCTGTCCAAGCCCCAAGGCCCCACCGTTATCACCTCTGCTCCTGCAGGGAAAGGAAGGCACAGAGAGGCCGGGGAGCCGGCCCCAGTCCACAGCCGGAAGTGGTTTCAACGGCTTTTCCTCCCCAGGTTCACGGAGATGCCAGAGTGAAGAATTCATTCTCAGCAAGCAGGGCCGGGGGCAGAGGCGGGATGGAAGCAGGCCTGCGCCCCGAGGCTGTGTGTGCGGCACCCACCCATTCTGCACTGGGGGACACCCAGCAAGATGCACAGAAGTCCCTCTGTCCTCCAAGGGACCACAGCCCCCTACGCCACCTATAGCCACCAGGGATGCCCCATCACCCAGGGGTGCACACAGCACCCCGCCAACATTCCAGGCTCACGATCAAAGGCAACCAGCATTTCAGAACCAAGAGCCAAAGTGTGGGGAGGTGCCAGGCCCTGCACATGGCCCAGCTTCCACCAGATGCTCCGGCCCCGGTTCCAGATGCTGCAGTGCACGGCCTGTTCAACGGCAGGGCCGCCTGGAAACCGGCAGGACCCAGAGCCCGGGGAGGGCAGCGTGTGGGGTGAGCAGACCGAGCTGTGTGGCCCAAGACGTGGCCTTTCTCTGCTTCCTGTGTTCCACTCCCCACCTCCGCCCCCACGCGGTGGGACCTCCACTCCTACCCAGCACTGGCACCTGCGGCTTGGCCGGGCCCGGAGCCCAGGGCGACAGCCCCCTCCGCTTCTGGGCTCCCATCCAGCTCCCAGCCGCCGCAGTGACAGCCACCTCCCACGGCTGTGAGAACAGAGCCAGGGCTGTTCACGTGTCCACAGCCAGGACCACACGCCTGGCGGGCAGGGAGGGGCCGGCGCCCACACTCCCGGCCACGGGCTCTGTCTGTGCCTGAACCTGCCATAAGGAGGCCGGGGCAGAGGGGGCTGGGCCGCCTGGGCAGCCTCCAGCCTCACCCAGCCTGGGCCAGAAGTCCGGGAAGGGGTGGCCAGGGGTCTGATGACAGCAGTCCCACAGGACTGGGGTCCCCAAGCTCAACCATCCCCTTTACAGATGGGGACATGGGAGCTACTCCCTAGTACCCGGTCAGGCCGCCTCCCTGAGCTCTGATGCTAGGGCCCAGGAGCTGAGGGGCCACCGGGGAGGGCGAGGACCCAGAGGGGGCCAAGGGATGTGGCTGGAGCTTCCCCAGGGGGTGTGAGCAGGCCAGGTGACCAGGGCCATCTCGGCCTGGTCTGAGAAGGCAGGACAGTCAGGCTGAGTCACCCCCGGCCATGCTGAGCACCTCTGCCCTGAGCACCTTTGAGGTCCACCCAGGCTGGCCCCGGGTCCTGGGCATCAGGCTCCTGGTGACCAGCCAGGAGAGGCCCCGCCCCCAGGTCCGGTGGGCTGTGGGTGGTCAGAACGGCACCTGAGGCCAGCAGGGGCGGTCAAAGCTCCAGGACCGGGGGAGCAGTGAGGACATCGGTGACAGAGGCCATCTGGGAGGCTGAGCCGCACCCACAGGGCGGAGTGAGAAGAGGCCCAGGGCCAGCTCAAGCCCAGGTCAGCTGGATCTGGAGTGAGGTCCCCTCAGCCTGGGGACAGGGCACCCACAGTGATGGAACCGGATACACAAAAGGCGCTCACTAAAGGCTGGCGGCTGTGGTCTTCATCACTGCACTGGCCCCGGGTGAGAAGGGGTGCAGGAGGGACTGGTCCTGTGTGACCTCCCTGCCTCTCCTGACCCCCGAGGGTGCCTTGGCCCTCCCTGGATGCCACTGGGCATGGCCCGCTCACTCCCTCTCAGCGAGGCAGGCAGGCGCCCGAGCACACATTTCTTTTCAGTCAGACGAAATCCTCAAGCTGCGGCTTTCACCGGGACGGAGTCGGACCAGAGCCTGCTCCAGCCTCCCAGCCTGGGACACAGGGCCCCCTTGCCACCTGTGCTGGCTACGGTCAGGCCTGAGCTGTACGCTGTCATCCCAGTACTCTGGGAGGCTGAGGCAGGAGGATCACAAGTTAGTGGACATCTGTCTAGGCTGGGGATGCAGCAGTATGAAGCCTCATACAGGATGGCAGGAAAGAAGAAACACAACCAGCTGGAACGGAGGGCAGAGAGGGCACCTCGCATCGTGGGAACGGGCCGGCCTTGACCCCAGCGCTTGCTGTGTGCCCTCTGCAGTCATCACCTGCTCCTGCAGCCAGCCTGGCGCGCCTCCTTCCTGCCTTCTTCCTCTCATTTCCAGAAACAGCAGGTGGCTTGGGAGCTGGAGCCCCCAGACTGGACCCAGATCTGTCCTGGGCCCTGGGCAGCCCCAGTCTCCTACTCCGTGGGAGACAGGGTGGGATTCTGTGACATGGTGGGGGGCAGCCTGAGCCCTGGCTGGTGGGTACCCAGTGCGGCAGTCCTGTCCCTGGGGACATCCCCAGGTCCCACCACACCCTCAGAGCCCTCAAAGCCTGTGCTTGGGCCAGGTGTGCCGCCCTGGCTGCAGATTTTGGAGCAAACTTGAGCCAGAGCCAGCAACACAGCACGGCTTGAGCCTCCTGCTCACAGCCCCACCTAGCACAACGGAGCCCACTTCCAGCTCCCCCTGCCCACCCCAGGCAGACCCTGGGGTGGTGGAAGGGTCCTGGGGTGTCATCCGGCAGGTCCCCCACTGAGCTCACCCTCCATCAGAGGACCCTGTTGGGGGCTCCAGTGAACACCAGCCTGGGTCAGGCATGTGCTGGGCTCCGTAGGGTGCTCCAGGGAGCTGGTGTGGTCAGGAAGGTGGGATGGGCGCACCCTGGAGCAGCCCAGGCCACTGTGGAGTCCCAGTGCGCATGCGTGCGTAGCAGGTCAGGCCTCGGTGGGCTCCGAGGGAATATGGGGGGCGTGCCCAGGGAGAGGAGGCAGGAGGAGGAGAAGGCTGGGCTGACGGGGGTGAGGGCTGAGCCCAGCTCTCTTCCTCTTGCCCAGCTCGGGACAGCGCCTGATCTAAGCACCACCCGCTCCCTGCAGCCCTGCAGGCCCTCTCTGCTGTCCTGTTCCACCTCGGCCCACCTGGAGACAGATGGGCCCTGAAGGACCCCACGCAACCAAGGGTGGCTCCGGCATGCCCTCTGCCCCCGGGCTGGGCAGACCCCGCCCCATCTCTGCCATGAGCCCCTCCCAGGCTGGCCAGGCCCAGAAGGTTGGCTGTGGGTGTGTTTGGTCCCCACAGCGCCACTGCCTGGACAAAGGTCGCATTGCGCCCAGCAGGGCCTCAGGCCTGCAGTCCAGGGGCAGGGTGGGCACTCACATTGCAAACTGACCCAGGGGACACTGCAGAGGCCAGGGGTTCCCAGCAAAGCACCTGCCAGCATACCTGGTAGAGTCAGTGCCCAATAAATGCCCACCCCAGCACTCCTTGCAGCCTCCAATCCTCGGTCCTAGGCAAGGGACACCATGTCCCCTGGTGGTGCCACACAAGCCCAGCCCGGCCAGCGTGACCAGCGTGGTAGGTTGACACATGGCCCCAAGGGGTGTTGGTGGCTGATCCCTGAGGCTGTGACTCGCAGGGACAACCTGCCCGCCTGCCCTGTGCTCAGTGGATCCCAACAGAGACCTGGAGGTGCAACCCTGGAGGGCTGCGAGGGGCAGGTGGCGGCCGTGCTGGGGGGACATCCTGGACTGGTGGGGGAGGGGCCACCAGGACCTCAGGAGACGGCAGCAGGGGCAGCAGGACACAAGTGCCATGGGGAGAGGATGGAGGGAGCAGGCCCTGCCCCGAGCCTCCCACGTCAGCCCAGGGAGACCCCAGCGTGCCCTGAGCCCTGGAATCTTACAAGGGACTCTGCAAGGGGCCACTGCCTTTGCAGGGACATGTGACGGTGGCCACTGGAAACGGGGCTGGCCAGAAGGCTGTCACAGGCGCGCACTGTGGGTGTTCCATGAACGCTCCTCGCTGGGTTCTAAGGACTCATGGCTGCTCTCGGAGCCCTCCAAATCTAGGGTGATCTTCGAGTGTCCCTGACCCCACCCTGAGCACCCCAGAACCCCAGGGAGCAGGGGGACTCTGGGCCACAATTCCCCAGTGGTATCTTAGGGGCTGTGAAGCTGTTGGGAGATCAGACTCCCCGACCCCAGTGCTCAAGGTGGCCTCAGGATCCCCAGCACAAGTACTGCCCAGCCAGGCCAGAGAGAAAGAAGCTTCTGCACGGAGTAAGGAAAGCCTGGCCGGAACGCAAGTCTCACCCAGGACACTGTGGAGAAGCAGCCTGCACGTCCAGGCAGCTCACTTCCTCTTGACCTCTGCCTTCCTGGGCCAGGACTCAGCACTAGATGACTTAAAGCTGAATTCACTCAACAAACTTTGATTGAGCAACTACTATGTACAATATGGCAAGTACTGGGGAGATAAAGAGGCCCTTAAGCCATGTCTCTGCTTCCTGGAGGCCACAGCATGGTAGGCATGAGTGGCCCCAGGGCCTTTGCACTTGCTCCTTCTGCAGCCTGGGACCTGTCTGATGCTGCTCTGGGAGGATCACCAGTCTGGAGCACACCCCTCTCTGCCCCTTCCCGGCTGTGTGCCCGGCTCTTGAAGGAGAGCTCCAGGGCAGCTGGTATCCTATGCACTGCTGTGCCCTGGTGCCCAGCACACCTCTGGCACACAGTAGGCTCAGTGAGTGTCTGTGAACACCACACACAGCTGGCAGCACAGAGGTGGAGACAGATATGCACATGGGTGATGAGAACCGTCCGGGGTGGGGACAGTGCTAGGGCGGGGGTGCCCCTAGCTGGCCACGGTGAGCACCTATGGGCATGGCGAGGGGCTGGCAAACTGCTCCTTGGGCCGGTGAAACCCGCAGTGGCCTCCAGTGGTGACCACCAGGCTGCCCGCTGTGGTCTGAGCCGCTGACCCTGCTAAGCTCACCTTGTCCATGCAAACCCCGTCACTGCCCTGCCCAGTGGCGAGCAGCCCCCAGCCCTCAGAACCACGCTGAAGTCAGCGCAAGGGCAGCCGCGCCTCTGCTGCCCACGGTCAGCACTTTTGTTTTAATTTCACAACCGTCTACAAGGGCAGCCGCTGCGCTGCCCACGGTCAGGCACAGGGCTCCGGGGGGCAGACAAACAGCTGCCAGTGTGGAGCCGAACAGACGTGGACCATGCCTCGGCTGGCCATGCACAAGCCAGGGGACGGAGGCAGTGACAGGCCAGGTGGCGGTGTGCTGCACGCAGAGAGCCACGGGCGGGGACGTCGCACAGCAGAGCCTCAGAGCAGATGCTGCCCGAGCACCAGGTGCTGAAAAGGTCATCGCGGGCGGAACCGAGTCCCCACGTGCAGCCCCTACCTGGCCTCGGGGTGGGACACGGGAGCCAGGACCTGGGAGGCCCCCAGCGCCTGAGGCCAGCCAGGGCAACTCCATCACCCCACGCGCCAAGCGCTGCTCCAAAACCAGCTCTGGACCCCACGCTACGACCCTCCATCATCCTGTTCTGCAGAGGGGAAACCGAGGCACAAGGCGGTGCCAGGGGGAGCACAGCTCCGAGAATGCACAAAGCCACAGGCAGGGCGTGGTGGGAGAGGGCAGGCGATGTCCACACACTCAGAGGGCTAAGACTGGGGACAGCGCTGTCCCCAGCAGGCGGCGTCTCGGGATCTAACAGGAGGAGAGTGCAGCAACCGGCAGGCAGACCAGGAGGGGTTCTGGGCAGGGTGACTGGGGGCTCCCAGGGGTGACGGACACCACCCGTAGGTGGCACAGGGGCCGCCCCACAGCTGGAAGACAGAATGGAAGGCTGCATGGGGTGCAGGCCACGGGGGACGGGGCACTGAGGGGTGGGGCGGGGCGGGGTAGAGCGTGACGTGGACCCCGAGCTCCCTGGATGTGGCCAGACAGCCACCCCCAACCTGCGCTCCGCAGCAGGCCTGAATGCTACCCTCACCACCAGGAATTTCCTCATGCCCACCAGAGAAGCAGCTGTGTGGCTCTAAAGGGCCTCCAGGCCCACGCAGCACAATGCCCACTCAGCAGTGCAACGCGGCAGCCCCCCACGCCACGGCCACAGAGCACACAGCTGCGAACGCAACCAGCAGAATGACATGCTGCAACTGTCCAGTGTGCAACCCGTGCAACTGTGCCTGGCTGATGTCAGGGCCAGCTGGGCGCCTGCCCCTCCTCGGTGACACTGCTACAGCAGGAGGACTTCGCTTCTACCAGGCCTGCTCTGTGGTGGAGCGGCTGAGCTCGTCACCCCTCCGCGGGTGACCTCCCCTCAGTCCAAGGGTCCTGTCTCACCTGGGGTCAGAGGTGACAGTTGTGGCCCCACTAGGGCCCCCCAAGGCCGCTGCCCTCCTGCAAAGCCTGCCTGTGCCAGTGTGAGCATATCAGTGTGTGCGAGTGTCACAATGGTCTGTCCCCGGCCATGTAGCCAGACGTGTAGGATGCCTGTGGGGTGCGTGCAAGCCTGTGTCTCAGTGTGTGCACATGTGCACCTGCGTGTGCCCAAGTGTGTGGCGGTCAACGGCTGTCTCTGCCAGTGCGTCTGACACCTGCCCCTGCCCGCCCGTGCCCACGGCATGGCTGGTGGAGCACAGCTGGGCCCAGAGGCTGCAGCTCCCCTGCAGCTGGAGGAGGCAGGTGTGTAATAAGCCATCTGTCACTGTTCCCAGCCACCTAGGGGTCCTGACGCAGGATGCATTCCTAGGGGCTGCAGGGAACCGTCCCCACACCAGGCAGGCATGGCCGAGAGCCCCATTGACCCCTCCCAGGCTGCCTGTGGGAGGGACATCCAGCACCCCACCCGGCCCCAGCTCCCCCACACTCTCAGGTCCCCCCACATTGTAGCCCCAGAAGGAGTCAGGTCACAGCCACCCATGACCGCCAGCAGGCCATCCCCAGAGGTCTTAGCAGAGTCCTCTGCCCCTTGAACCGACCTGGGGACACCTAGGATCAGCCTCTCAAAGAACACAGTGTACACTGTGAGCCAAAGCCCAGCCACGGGTGATTGAGAGCCCCAAGGCCCCTAGCGTGATCACACAGCGCGGGGAAGACTCAGAAGTCCACGCCAGCAAGGGACCAGGGACAGCGGCACAGAGGGGTCACTGGGAAGCGCAGCCACAAACACAGGGGCAGCAGGGTGCTGCGGGTGGTGGTGGGACCGCAGTCAGGGCCCACAGAGCGGCCTGCTTCCTTCGGCCCAGCTGAGGGACACAGTGCACCCCCATGCCAATCCCCGAGACGCCTGTGACAGCGTTTAGAAGCGCGGATGGGCGGAGAGAGGGGGCACGGGGGCAGCGAAAACACAGCCAAGCCACACGCGAACCCAGGCAGCCGAGGGCACTGAAGACCAGGATCCTGAGCAAACCACAGCCCAGCACCCCAGGGAAATGGGAGCAAAGCCCAGCTCCAGCCAGGGAGGCTTGGCGACGAGAGCACAGGATACGGCCTTGCCGCACCACGCTGTGGCTCCATCCCCGCCCCATGGCCACGTCCACGCTGAGGCTGCACATACCTGTGCCCAGGAGGTCTGCTCTGTCCCCGTCCTGGCCCAGCTGGTTCTGAGCTGGCTGTGGCTCTGGCGCCGTCCTGGGGCCCCTGGGCAGGCTGTCAGTGGCAGTGGGCCCTGGCCACAGCTCGGACTCCTGGGCCGATACCTCCAGAGAGGCGGAGGTGACCTGAAAGGACAGGAAAGACATGTGAGAGCTGGGCCACGTCTGGCGGGAGGCATGGTGGAAGGGGCTCTCTCCCCAGGGGTGCCATCCCCGTGGCACAGATGCCCTCAGGGGGTCAAGGGGAGCTTGGATGCCACGCAAGCTGGAGGGACCTGCGGAATTGTGAAAAGCTCCCACAGGCCTCCACTGGGCAGTGACCCACACGGGGCCCGCGGGGATGTTGACACCCAAGCGCTCGCCACAAGGGACAGCCAGTATTCGGTCCACACTGCAGGGGTCACCTGCCCGCACCCACCTGCTGCACTTGGTAAACACGGGGTCAGGTCCGCTTGACACGCAACCCTGACTGAGCACTGCCGAGGGCTCAAGCACATGGCACTAGCCCTGTCACCCGGGCAGCTCTGCCCCCACAAGCACACTGCACCCCAGCCTGGGAGCTGCCCTCCTGCGCCCCGCCTGTGACCAGCACCCAATCCTAGCTCTCCAAAGCTGGGGAAACCAAGGCTCAGAGGTGGCTGAGGTGGGGGTGGGGTTGGCCCAGGCCTGGGCTGCAGGGGGAGGGGCAGGAAGCTGAGCCCCCCCACCCCGGTCTTGGAGCTGGACACCTCATTCCAGCCACAGGGCCAGGCCTGGGGGTGGCGACCCTTCTCTTTGTGGTTACAGTGAGTGACAGGGTCTGCGCGGCTGTCATAAGGCAGCTTTATGTTGATCCAGTCTTTCTTTCAGAGATTAGTGTTAGAAACCCAAGCACCTACAGTCGCCAAGTTCCTGGGGCGACCGCAGGCTCCGCTGGCTCGAGGCAGAGACGCATAATTCACCGCTGTTTCCTGGAATGCTTTAATTTATGGGATCCATATGTGACACGGTGCAGACCGCATCTCCGCAAATCCCACCGGCGAGCCGGCAGCTCCGGCTGGGGCTGGGGCTGCGGGGGGGCGCGGGGGCGCCGGCAGACTGCGCCATTCACCGGCTCCTGTGTTCATTCATTCATTCGCTCATTCACCCTTTTGCCCAGGGCCCAGGTGGGCTGGGGAGTCCACACGGATGGTCCCGTGGACCACACGGATGGTTGGATGCCAGTGGTCACCTGGGGGGATTCTGCCCAGTGACGGTGAAGAGAGTCAGCCCACTGCTCTCAGTGATGGGCACAGGACAGCAGGTCCAGCGGCCCAGGACCTGAGGGGTGAGTAGGGCCTGGGGCTGGCCGGAGGGGACAGACGGGGCCGCGCCACACTAACCCAAGCCTTTATTCCTCTTCCCTCCCTGGAGCGGAGACCAGCGTCCTGCAGGGAAGGGAGCCAAGGACACCTGGCAGGTGGGGGTGGTAGCTGGGAGCCAGGCAGTGGGCGTGAGGACAGGAAGCAGAGGACAGTACCTATGCGAAGAACGCGGGGAGACGCAGGTGCAGAGGGAGGGGGCCGCAGGGCTCCCCGGGGCTGGGCCATCGGGATGCACTTCCTGGAATGGAATTAGGTGGGGCCGTGGGGGGACAGGACTGGGAAGAGAGGGGGCAGCAAGGACGACACTCGGGGTGTGGGGCTGCCTGAGCAGGGCACCAGCACGCACGGCTCTGTCCCACAGACGTGGGACCCGCTGTGTGGCAGCCTCCTGCCACCCAGGTGCGGTCCAGCCAGTGCCAAGGTTTCTAAAATAAAATACACCCCAGTAAGACGCCCTGCTGCAAGCCTCTCTGGACCCTCCCCTCGCCTCTCCGGACTCTCCCCTCGCCTCTCTGGACCCTCCCCTCGGCTCAGACGCCCGCATCCCGGTGTCCTGCACCCTTTGCAGCGGCTCTGGGTCCTCTTCTGTGAGTGTCTATGGCTGCGCCGTTGTGGCGGCCTCCATGTCCTGAATGAACTCAGAACATCTACCTGGCGTGGTCATGTGGACGTGGGCAGGGCCAGGGGTCCGGCCCTTGCAGATCTGGGGAGTAAGCTGCGTGGAGACAGGTGTTCGTGTGCACCTGCCTTTCTGTCAAATGGCACGCAGTGGCGGCATTCATTGACCGTGTTTTTGATCATACCTCTTGAAGACACTCAGGAAAGGGGGCTCCCAGAACTGCTGCAGAAGGCGGCAAGGATGCCGGGATGAGCGTGCGGAGCGAGGGGAGGCCTCAGGGGCACCCGAGGCAGCATGTCGCTGCAACGAGGTTTGTGGAAATGCCCGCTGTGTATTTTAACGGCCCCGCGCACTGCCGTGAGCAGAGGGGCTGGTGCACGGCAGGAGCCTCCCTCAGTGCTTGGCAAGTGCGGGGAGGCCGCTCCTGCAGGGAAGCCCAGGCCCCGCCCAGAGCTGGGAGGTGATGCTGGGAGTGGGGGAAGACTATCTTGCCAGATGTGATTTTGCAAGAAGTGGCATGGAACCAGGGTACAGCTCAGCGGTGGGACACATGTAGCTCACACAAAGCCCTGGGTTTGATTTCCAGTACCCCGAAAACAACGGTGACCAAAAAATCAGCAGCTGAGCCCTCCCTTTAACAAGCTGCCCTCTCACAACTGTGGAATATTAATAACTAATGAAAACTGTCCTGCCAGGGGTTGTGCACATATCTATAATCCCAGTGACTAGAGAGGCTGAGGCAGGAGGATCGCAAGTGTGAGGCCAGTGGAACTCTGTCTCAAAAGCAGTGGGGGTGAGCTGAGCAGTGGAGCACTCTCCTAGCATCGCAAGACCCTGAGTTCTGGTCCTGGAAGTGCAAAGAAAGAAAAAAAAGAAGAGTTCAAATGCAGCCACCGTGCACCCGGCAAGGCCCAGCGCAGAGGCGGCAGCTGGGGGCTCCCCGGCGTGAGCCGTCGCAAGCTGCCAGTGGGCACCTCGACAACACAGACCCTTCAGCATAGCTCCTGGCCTGGGTACAAGCATCCGTGGACACTGAGGTCTGCCGGGCCCCATCGCCTGAGATGGGTCAGGTGCTGGCCTGGTGGCCGCTCTCAGGAGTGGGGGCCGTTCGTGCATGCAGCGTGGCACACGGGCGGAGGGCAATGGGCAGAGCTTTGTGGGTGCGGGCGCTCGCTAAGCACTGGATGGATGGACACGAAGGCTCTCAGCAGAGACAGCAAGAGACACAGAGCTGGTCCTCGCCTCCTGCAGCCAGATTTATAGCAGCTCCTAACACAAGCACGCCCTTGAGCCACGCCAGCCCCTGCGCCCGCGACCCACCAGGCCAAGCGCGGGCCCTGGCCTGTCTGCATGGAAGGTGCCCTTATGCCTGGATCCCACGGGGATTTGCCTGCCGGGGACTTTCTCTGTCACTGAGATGCAGCCTCCTGTGGCCTCCTGTGTGCCCTTCACCCCAGTCTCATTTCCTCCTGGCCAGGGGACCCATGTCTCACTAAAACACTCATCTCCTTGAAGACCCCCGTAGCCTCAGACACAATTGTCCCCCCAGGAGCCTGTCGGGCAGTGTCCACTGCCTCCCCTGAGCCTGCATTGTGGTGCTAGTGTCTGGCCAGTGCCATCTCCCAGCTCCCCCTGCATTGGGTCCTCACCACTCCAACCCCCCCACCCCGACAGTTGTCTTCAGCTGGGGACGTCAGCAGACTGACCTCGCCTCTCTCATCCTCGTTTCCCCTCTGCAACATGTGGGTGATTTGGTGCCCCTCTGGGGAGGGGACAAGGGAGTAGGTGGCCCACAGCAGGTACTCAGGGGGCCGCAGGGGACAGAAGAGGCTGGGTGGGCTTCAGAGCCTTGGCCACATGTGGAGGGGCTGCTGAGGGCCACCCCTGACACACACCTGACCCAGGAAGCCTCCTCCTAGGACCCCTGCCAGCTGCTATCCAGACTGCAGTCCCCAGAGCCGCTCGGGGGCAGGAGCTCCATGCAAATGGCCCACACTGCAGGACCGGGCTCCCCAGAGTTGGCCCTGCAGTCCTGCTGCTGCTCCCTGGTGACCTGACCTGGATTCAGGCAGGCCAGCTGCTCACCGGAAATGCCACCAGCAGCTCACATGGTCATCTTGACAAGCCCACCTTCTGCCCCCTCTGCAGAGGGGGAAACTGAGGCAGAGAAGCCACATCAGCTGCCTGAAGTCACTCAGCTGGTCAAGACCAGAGCAAGGAATTTAGATCACTGTGCCATCTCTGCCAGGCCCCTGGTCCCCAAACCTGCCTGGAACATGGTAGAGGTGCAGCTGCCAGGCAGCCCAGCCGCAGCCTCAGGCTCAGGGCATCACGTGGCCGGTGCATGGTGGGAGGTCTTGCTGAGAGCTGCAGCCAAGCGACCCCCAGAACAAAGTTGGGAAGAGGAGACAGGGCCCCGCTGCTGGGAGGTCAGGTGCCACCGGGGGCAGGGATGGGGCCAGGAAGGAAGCCACATGGGGATGGGAAGGCAGGAGATGCTGCCTCGGTCCCACTGCCCCCTGCTGCACAGAGGCCCCGAGTGCTTGGCTGCCTGGCACTCACAGGGGACAACAGCAGCAGTGTCAGCTGCCAGCGGGGAGAGAGAGGGACACGCAGGCCCCCACTCCTGGTGACCTTGGCCCACACCATGGCTCCTACACAGATGTTGTGTGACCTGCTCTGACTTTGGGGTAGCGCAGGAGACACCGATGACCAAGGGTTTATAGCCTGTCATTCCCGATGGCCCCATCACGGCAAGCAGGGACCTGCACAGACGGTGCCCAGGAGCCACAGGGACTCGGGAGTGGGGGGCGGCAGCCGAGAAGTGGCCCACTAAAGGGTTATTCTGTGCGCGGCACGGCCGGGCTTAATTGGAAAGTTATTAGATATGGAATACACACAGCACCCAGCAAATGAGTAATCAGAGACTAATTAAGCACCCGGCACAGCCGAGTGTGGGGAGACTGGTGGCTGCCACATCTGTGACAGCAATTAGGGGCGCTCCGGCTGCAGTGCTCCAGGCTGGGAGGGCTGCAGCTGGGGGTCTCATTGCTGCTGCTCAAGGGCTGTGGGAGGGTGGCACCGGAAGCCCAAGTGGACACAGGCCCAGGACTACCAGGTGGCTCCGATCCCGGGAAGCACGCAGAGGCCATGCACCTAAGCACGTTTGAAGCTTGGCCAGCTCCTCAGGGGAGGACGGTGACCGACCTGACTGCTAGACGCCTTCCAGGGGGCAGGGGGGCACTGGGCCAGGGAAGGGCCATGAGCAGTACTTCTTGAAGGGCAGCAGCCAAGGCTTAGGAAAAGAGGAGGCCCGAGGTGGAAATGCTGCCTGACACCCCATCTCTCCCGGGCCCCCACTGACCCTGCTGGATGAGGGCCACTCATCTCGGCCCAGGTTAGAAAGAGCCTCCACTGACTCTGGGCTCACAGCCCTGGCAGCCACCAGCTCAGCACACCCTGGCCACCTCTCCAAGCCACCACATGTCCCTCTGAACTCCTTCAGCAGTCCTGGCCCTCCACCATGATGGCCAACAGCCTGTGCCCTGGCCCAGCCCAGTTCTTCATCTGTCCACCATCCACCTGTCTACCTGTGTCCACCTGTCTGTCCACTCATGCACTTGTTTTCCGACCCACTTGTTCACTGACCCACCACTTTCCCATCTGTCCCCCTGTCCATCCACCCATCTACATGTCCATCCATCCATCCCCCTGTCCATCTCTCCACCTGTCCACCACTCATCCTCCTGTTTGTCCACCATTCATCAGTCCTTCCAATCACCCTCCCACCCAATAAATACTATTGAGCACCTACTTCTTAGGCACGGTGCCTGGGATAGAGCCACAAGCAGAAGTTAAAGTGCCCTCCCCTCTCCTGGGGGCAGTGGCGCGCATCAGTCACAGCCCTGGGGGCTGCGGCAGGAGGATCACAGAGTTGAGGCCAGCCTGGGCAGCTCGGCAAGTCCTGTCTCAAAATTTAAAGATTCTAAAAAGGGCTGGGGACAGCGCTTGTGAGGGGAACGCCTGGGCTCAGCACCAGTACTGCGGAAAATAGAGAGAGAAACCCTGCGCTGTGGGGCCTGAGCGGAGCTTTCCAGGAGGAGCTGGGGCGCACGACACCCTCGCGGCTGGGGAGAGGCGCTGCGTTCAGACACCGAGATCGAATTCATGTCATTTTCATAAGAGGCAACACCCTGCGCTTCCTCTGTTGTTAGTGCTACCACTGCGGTCATCGGAAGCATGGACGCGGTCCTCGGTTCCACGGCATCGGCCTGCTGGCTGCAGTGGCCTGAGCTCCAGAGGCCTCAGCAAGCCCAGGGCATGCAGGGACGGCAGGCAGCTGTCCAGCCAGGCCCCATCACTGCCACACATGCCCCAGGGAGGCCGAGTCCCTGTGTGCCCTAGGGTGGGCCAGGGGACTCGCCTGAGGGGCAGCAGAGCCAGACGCAGACAGGAGCCAGGCCAGGGGGCAACAGTGGCCAAGCCTCAGTAGCCACCATCATCTTCCTTCTGTGGTCCCCGAGGCACCACAGGACACCCTGGACATCCTGGCTCATGGTCCCCTGCATCCACCTGCTGAGCTGGGAGCCAGGTCTACCCACAGAGGCCAGGGGCTCACAGGCAGGGGCTCTGCCTCTCCTGGGGGCCTCCTGGTGGCTGGAAGGGTGATAGGGCAAGAGTGGGTGTGGCGTGGACAGAAGGCCACCTGGCTCCTGGATGCCTGTGTCACCTGCCACCAGCTGGCCCTGTCCTGGCTGCTCAGGAGGACAGGTGCCACTCTGCCACAGCATGGCTGCTTCTCATGCTGGGACCACCAGGCCCCTGTGGCTTCTGGGTAGGAGCGGCCCAGGCTCTGTTTGCTGATCGCCTCAAGACAGCCCCAGCTCCCTGCCCTGAAATGTCCCTGCTGCCATCTCAGTGAGGTACTGTCCCTTCCCAGGCGCTGGCCCAGCTCACCTACTGTCCCAGTACCACACAATCAGGGTCCCAGGTCCACCCCTGGGCCCTGGAGAGACTGATGTCCCCCAACACTGCACAGAGAGTGGCCTCGGGAGGTCCAGGGACAGTCAGCATGTGGGGCCCGCGGCTGGACCATCCCCAACTATGATTTGGGAGCAGCGAGGGGCCAGGGGGAGGGAGCAACTCTGGAGGCCAGGGGTCCCCTTTGGGGGACTTTCGACCTCGAATGGACCCATGGGAGGACCTGGCCACACTGGCAGTTTCCTGAGACAAGGAGGACACCATCTGATTTTTGGATTTTGTGTTTTAGAACTTAACCCAGTCCACTGGCATTGGGTCAGTTTTGTCCCATGGCGGCCTCGAGTCAGACCCGGGCACACGCCCGTCACACTTGGCGCTGCACTGGGACACCATGGGATGGCTGCCGGCTGGGCTAGGGCCTCGCTGCTGGGCCGGCGGGCGGGTGCTGCTGCGTGTGCACGGCATGCAGCTCTGTGCCTGTCTGTGTGTGAGGCTCTGGGCAGTGCCAGCTCCCACACAGGCTCCAGACACCCTTGGCCAAGGCGTGGAGCCACCTGCTGGCCCAGGGTCCCCACCACTGCCCTGCCTCGGCCCTCGACGCCCTCCCTGCCTGCCCCGTTGTCAGCGAGGTCCCCCAGGGTGGGACCCTCTGCTGCTGGATTCCCAAACGGACACTCTGAGCTGCTGGGCAGTGGTGGTGTGTGTCCCTTCCTGGCAGAGAGGATCCACGGGGTGGACTCAGGTATCCTAAGGGGGTGGCTGCTTGCCAGGACCCGTTTCCTTCCCTGGCCTCACCTCGCCCCTTCGAGGCCTGCACCCCATCTGCATGTCACTGATGCTCACGCACAGGGCTCCGCATCTGCCCACGCCCCACCTCCAACTGCAGGTGGGGAGCCCGTGGGGTGCTCACTCCCACTTAGACACAGCTCAGAGACGCTGAGGACCTGCCACATGTCACACAGCTGGGAGACAGGCAGAGACCTTTGAGCTATGCAGAAATCGAGGTCTGGTTACAGATGTCCCGGCGATCGGGGGCTTGCCCAGCAGGTCCTCCCGGGTCCACCATGGGCTGGGCCACAGGGGCTGACCTGATGTGACTGCCACCGTGTCTCCCCCAGGCCGAGCGTTCGTCAGGTGCTGACAGCGCATTAGTCGAGCTATCGCTAGACTATTAATTTTTCTCCCAGTCTTGCCAGGGTATCACGGTGAGAGATGGCAGCTTAACCACAGGGAAATTCTTCAGGGTGACAACGGTAAAAATAGCTCTAATTGAAGCTGATGGAAATTACACCCTTTGAGGACGCACGTCGGATGCCCTGGCTCTGATGTGAATTAGCACCAGGGCAGGGCCTGTGTCACAGGCTGTGACGGCTGCAGCGACGGCCTTGCGGGGCCCTGCAATCTGCTTGGCAGACGTGCGGCACCAAGGCGTGAGAGGTGGCGGCGAGGCGGAGGACAGGGACAGCGGGGGCAGTGGCAGGATGGCACCTAGAGCCTTGAGGTCTGACTGGGCCAGGGACAGGCCTTAGGAGCCTGGTGCAGCAAGGAGACCTCACCTGTGCGCCCCCCTTAACAGTCGAGGGGACCCCGTGATGGGGAGACATCTCGGCTCCTCCGCCCTGCCCTGCTTTAGGCTCCTTCACACATTTTAATTCTTTTTCTCCAGGCTGGCCTTCACTCACAGGGATCGTCCTGCCTCAGCCTCAGGAGTGCTAGGATCACAGGGCATTACTGCCACACCCTGTCACACCAGGCAGGCCACAGCCATCGCACTTACCCAGGGACCCGTGCGAAGTGTGGAGTGCTTGGGTGCAGGTGTCACTACTACACAGTCATCTCCGCAAAGCTTTGGTCCTGTCGGCCTCCGCTGGGGCCGAGGCTGCGCTCGGGTCGCAGGGGCACAGAGCAAACCCACGGGGAACTCACGCCCTCCCGGGGCCAGGGACCGTACAACTCCACCGCCCAGCTACACCTGCTGCCCGGGACAGACCTGACCAAGCGCTGGGAGGTGGCAGACAGGCACATCTGTGCCGGGCCGCAGATGGGCATCAGCTGCACACGACCTGCGGAGTGAAGCTGCCAGGCAGGACCTAAGAATCAGACCTGGAACTTCGATCCTTGAGCCTCGGCGCCCCAGAGCTGAGTAACAGGCATGACCACACGCCCGGCTCTAGCTGCATTATTACTACTACCACTACCACTATTATCGTTAGGATTTTGGTTGAACTCACAACCTCATGCTTGCCAGGCAGGTGCTTATGCCACTGAGCTAAATCCCCGGCCCTATTATTATTATTACTATTATCATTTAAGAGTCAAGGTCCAGCCACAGCAGTAATGCTGAGCATGATGATGATTACTGTGCTGCCCAGGCTGGCTGACTCCAAACACCTGGACTTAAGTGATCCTCCTGCCTCAGCCTCCCGAGACACCAGGACCGCAGGCGCACACCACCGCGTCCAACAATCTTTTCTTCCTGCAGTGCTGGGGACTGAACCCAGGGCCTGGCATGCACTAGCCCAGGGCTCCAGCTAAGACAAATACGTGGGAAGGAGGAGGGAGGCCCTGGCGCCCCTCCCCCGTGCTGCCCCATCTCATCCCGGGGAAGTGGCGATTTCATGCCTGTTCCACACGCCGCCTCCCTTGCAAGGTGCTAAGGGGACTCGCTGGCCAGCGGGAGTCCCTGGAGAGCAGGAAGGGGAAGAGAAATGGAATCAAAGGGGGCAGCGGGGAGTGGACATCCACTCGGGGTCCAACGGGAACTGCATACCCAGCATGCATGCCTGGCACGGGAGGAGCACAGTGCTGCGGGCATCGGGCTCGGCCAGCCCGGACCCACGCCAGTGTGGACGCAGGCCCAGCCATGGTGGGGTCCATGCAAGATCATGTGCAGGCACTGGGCAGGGGGCAGGCCACCAGCCAGGGCACAGATGCCCAGTGTGCCCCACCCAGCACTGCCCAAGGTCCATGCCAACCAGCTCGAGGAGAAGTGAGCCTGACTCAGCCTCCCAATCCAGGCACAACTCACAGAGCAGCCATACGAAGCACAGCTCTGCCATCTCCCAGCGCTGCCTGCCCGGGGCCCCAGGCCGCATGGCCGCGGGAAGGCAGCTCACCCTCTCCTAGCCCCCACTCCCTCACCTACCTCACAGGGACAGAGGGCCACAGAGGGCCCCAGATGCCAACACGGGGGGAAGAAGTGAGCCCTGGGCCCCGCCCGCCCCGCCCACCCTGTGGTTTTTCTCCTGCCATTGGGAAGGCACGAGGCGTTTCTGCCCTCCCGATGCCACCGAGGTGACCAAAAGCAGAGCAAAGTGTGACAGGCAGGTTCATCCTGGGACTTGGACTGACAGTCCAAGAAAAGGACAATTTACACAGCTCAGGGGACAGTCGGCCCAGCTTCAGAGTGGCCCCTGGTGCTGCCCACCCTGGTGTCCTCCCTGCGCCCCCTCCCCGCTGGGGACCGGCCCGACCTGGGCAGAGCTGTGCACCTTGGTATTTCCCCCACTTTTCATCAGAGCTTTTTCCTACCACGTTCACGCTCTAGTTTTCATTGTCATCATCCCCGAATCAAGGACCCACACACGCCAGGACGTGGGGACAGGACCCTCAGGCCTCCTCCCGGCCGCCCTCACTCAGATGACGGGTCATACGCTGCCCCTGTGCCTCGCAAGGCCTCCAGACGGCTATGGGGCAGGGCCACAGGCCCCTGTGCAGGAGGAGAGTGAGGCGCAGGCTGGGGTCCCCTGGCCAGGCATCGACACTGCAGGCAGAACGGCCCAGGGCACAGCCCCTGAGGCTGGGGGGCACTGGAGTCCCATTGCGTCTGCTACATGTGACAGGCTCGGAACAGCAGTGGTGCAGAGCTGAACGCCCCACAGCCCGGCTCCGGTGAGAGCGCCAGGGGGCTGGACCCGGGCGGGGCTGTCTGTGCCACCCCGCGGCCACCTTCCCAATCTTTGCTCTGATCCCCGTGGCCCCAGGTTTGGTGCAGGTCTGGTCTTGAGCTTCTCTGAGCTTCTCTGACTCTGGACCGTGTCCCTCTGACCCCTCCCCCTCTGCCACCCAGACGAAGCACCTGCAGAGCAGCCCCAGCCTGGATGGCTGGGGTGGAGGGGAGGCCCAATGCACAGCGTGTGGCAGTAGCTGTCAGGTGTGTCCAGGCCCAGCCGCTGCAGCTGAGGACACTGTGGTGTGCAAGCCCTGGCCTGTCCTCCCAGGACACTCACAGGAGGGTACCCAGCCCCAGGCCCAGTGCAGCACGAGGTATGACAGGAGTGGAGGGTCCATGGGTGCGAGACCATGTGGCTGAGAGACAGGGACAGAGCAAAGTCTCTCTCCCACTCAATCCTTTCGAGGGGCAGGCCTGGGCGTGCACATGTGTGGAGTGCATGGGCGTGCATCTCATGCACACGCATACAGGCGCACGCCCCTGTGCACGAGCACTGTGTGTGTGCAGAGTTTGTGTCTCCACACGCTCGGGTGACCATGTGAGCTGTGTGCCTGACTGTATGAGCAGCGGGACCCCCCAGGGTGCACCAGGATTCCTGAGCCCCAGGCACGCAGCTGGGGGATACAGCACGACCTTGCCCAGAGTTGGCAGGAATCAGGGCTCTGAACTGCCCTGAGAAAAGTCCTGCTGCCTCTGAGCTTCCCACCGCAGGTGCAAATGAGCATGGGGAGAGACAGCCAGGCTGCCAGTCCCGTCCCCCTCCCCCCAGCAGCAGCAGGAGGACACAGGCCCCCGGCTGCTCAGCAGTCAGGCTGGGAGGGAGGGAGGGGAGGGGGAGGGGGA
>PVLA01015451.1:0-25240 GCA_004027455.1 Hydrochoerus hydrochaeris
TGACTTTTTATCCAGCTACCCTGCTGAACTTGTTTATTACATCTAGTATGCTTTTAATGAAGTTTGTTGGGTCTTCTATATACAGTATCATGTCATCTGCAAATAGTGATAATTTAACTTCTTCCTTTCCTATCTTTACTCCTTTTATTTCTCTCTTTTGTCTGATTGCCCTGGCTAGTGTTTCCAGAACTTTATTGAAAAGGAGTGGTGATAGTGGACATCCTTGTCTTGTTGATGATTTTAAAGTGAAAGCTTTCAGTTTTTTTCCATTTAGTATAATGTTGGCTGTTGGTTTGTCATAGATGGCCTTTATAAGTTTGAGGTAGACAACGTGTATTGTAAGTTTCTGAAGGGTTTTTATCATGAACTTGTGTTGGACTTTATTGAAAGCTTTTTCTGCATCTATTGAGATGACCATGGGTTTATTCTTTTTGGCTCTGTTGATGTGGTGTATTACATGTATTGATTTGTGCATGTTAAACCATTCCTGCATTCCTGGAATGAGCCACACTTGGTCATGATGTATAATTATCTTGATGGTTTGCTGCATACTATTTGCAAGTATTTTGTTGAGAACTTTTGTATCAATGTTCATTAGTGAGATTGGCCTATCATTGTCTTTTTTGGTTGGATCTTTTTCTGGTTTTGGTGTGAGAGTAATACCTCCAGGAATGATTTATGGAGGGTTGCTTTCTTCTCAATTTCTTTGAAGATTTTAAGGAGTATTGGCATCTAATCTTCTCTAAATTTCTTGTAGTATTCAGCTTTGAATCCATGAGGTCCTGGACTTTTCTTCTTTCATAAGTTTTAATTATGTTTTCAATTTCAATAGCTGATAATTGGGTTGTTCAAAATTGCTGTATCTTCTTAATTGAGCTTTGGTAGTTCATATGTTTCCAGAAAGCTGTCCATTTCCTCTGTGTTTTCCACTGTATGTGAGTAGAAATTTTTGAAGTAGGTATTCATGAACTTTTGAATTTCCATGAGATCTGTATTAATTTCCCCCTCTTCAGTCCTTATTGCATGAATTTGGGTTTTTTCTTTGTTTTTCTTGATAAGGTTAGCTTGGGGTTTTTCAATTTTGTTCTCTAAATAAAACACCTTTTTGATTCATTAATTCTTTGTATTTTTTTTAGTTTCAATTATGTTGAATTCTGCTCTAATATTTACAATTTCCTCTCTTCTATGAACTTTGAGTTCAGCTTGTCCTCCTTTTTCTAGAAGCTTGAAATGCAGCATTAGTTTATTAATTTGTTCTCATTCTGTTTTCTTGATATAACAATTTATTGCTATATATTTCCCTCTTAAGACCTCTTCAATTGCATACCACAGATTACAATATATTTTTTCCATATTTTCTTTGAGTTGTTGGTATTGCTTTATTTCTTCTTTAATTTCATCTGTAGGCCACTGCTTATTCAAAAGATTGTTATTTAATTTCCATGTATTTATGCAGATTTTGCAATTTCTTTTGCCATTGATTTCCAATTTCAGTGCACTATGGTCAGAGATAATGCATGGGTTGGTTTCAATATCTTTGCATTTCCTTCAAAACATTTTATGGTTAATATATGGTCTATTTCAGAGAATGTTCCATATGCTGCTGAAAAGAATGTGTATTCTGATGTGGTTGGCTGGAACACTCTGTAAACATCTACTAAGTCCAATTGTTCAGAGATATGATTCACTTCTAGTATTTCTTTGCTGACTTTTTTCTACTTGATTTGTCTCTTTGTGACAATGGGCTGTTAAGATCTCCTGTTCTTGTGCATTTGGTTTTTTATGTCCATTAGTATCTGTCTTATATAGTTGGGTGCTGCTGTGCTTGGTGCATATATATTTACAATTATTAGTTCTTCCTATTGAATTTTTCAACTACAAGTATGGTAGTGAACAATTTTATCTCTTTTAATCACTTTAGGTTTAAAGCTTGCATCGTCTGCAAGTACGATAGGTATCCCTGCTTTTTTCTGTGTTCTTGTTGCATGGAATATTGTTTTCCATTCTTTGACTTGGAGTCTATGAGTTTCCTTTTGGGTCAGATGTGTTTCTTGTATACAGCATATTGTGGCATCCTCTTTCTTGATCCATTCTGTCATTCTATTTCTTTTAATAGGTGAATTGATGCCATTTACATTTATGGATATCACTGATATGTACTGTCGTGACTTTTCCATGTTATCATCCAGTTGTTTGCTTTCTGCTTTTCCCTTTTTTTAATTGCTTGTCCTGCCTGGTGGTTTCTTTCTGTTGTTGGTCTGGGGATTGTGGTCATTTTTATCTCTGTCTAGAATGTCTTTCAATATTCCTTCTAAGATTGGTTTAATGGATGTGAATTTCTTCACTTGTTCTTTGTCATGGAAGTATCTTGTTTCTCCATTATATTTGAATAAAAGTTTTGGTAGATGCATCAGTCTGGGTTGAAATTTGTTTTCTTTCAGGGCTTGAAATACCTCACTCCAAGGTCTTCTTGACTTGAGGGTTTGTGCTGAAAAGTCTGCCATGATTATAGTGGGCTTTCCTTGATGGGTAAGTTGTGTCTTTTCTCTAACAGTTTTGGTATTCTGTTTTTATGCTGTATATCTGAAATCTTAATTATTATGTGTCTAGGTGTGGATTTATGTTGATTCTGTCTGTTTGGCATTCTATATGCCTCACTTACATGCATATTAGATTTTTCCCCATGTTTGGGAAGTTTTTTGTTATTGCATCTGTAAATCTTTATGTATGTCTTTTGCATTGACATCTGCATTTTCACTAATGCCCATTAATATTGTATTGTTGCTCTTGGCATCATCTTGAAGCTTCTGAATTGTCATTTCATGCTGTTTTATTATTTTTAAAAGTTCTATCCTTTCATGATCACTAATTGCCATCCTGTCCTCAAGGTCTGAAATCCTTAGCTTCATTTAAGTGATTTTGCATGCTTTCAAGAGAATTTTTTGTTTCTTAGATGCCTCTTTTAGTTTGTTTCATGAATTCCACATGTTTTCTATATTGTTCATTCAAGGTTTCAATCAGTGTCCCATGCTCCTGTTCTTTTTTCTCTATTTCTTCTTTAGCTGTGCTCAGCAACTCCTTTAGTAAGGTTATCTTTACATGGGAGAGTGCTTCTAATTTGATTTCCTCTATAACCTCATGGAGTTATTTTATTTCACTTGCTATCTTTTCAGAGATTTCTGCTGTGTTACTTTTGAATTCCTCTATTTCAGTTTCTCCTATACTTGCTCCTGGTGAACTTGATATTTGAAATTGAGCTTTGGTATTTTGTTCTGCCATTTTCACTCTGCCTGATGTGTTCTGTGTATAGGAAGGGGTCACCCACACTCTTGTCAGACTCACCAAGGCCTTACAGTTAGTTGGAGGGAGCTTTCCTACTGGCCCTATTTACCCACTTACACCTCTATTTTACTGGTATACTCACCACACTAACTGGGGTCTGCTGAGATCTTCTGTTTGGGTGAGGCAGTTAGTGAATCTCCCTTCAATTTAGTACAGTTACTCAGTGGTAGTCTGAGATTCCTCTTGGAGGGAAGTTCCCAGTTTTCCCCATGCACTGGGAAGTCCAGGGATGTGTTCTGGGCCCTATTCCCTGTTTGGAGTTTGCTGGGCATGACCCAGTTAGGGCTGCTTGTCCCTGTCCTGCTTCTTAGGCTGGCCCCAGATGCTGGGCAAGGGCTTACTGCCTTGGAGCAGAGATGGAAGTCTGCCCCATGTGCTGGGATGGACCACAGTGTGCCCTGTCAAGGCATGTGGTTGGGTTCTGGGCCTCTGCCTGCCTTCAGTTCACTGGGCATGGCCCAATTAAGGCATCCTTCACTCTCCTGCTTTTGAGGCTGGCCCCAGCTGCCAGGCGTGGTCTTACCTCCTGGGAGCAGAATTGGGAGTCTGCCCTGTGTGCTGGGATGATGCACAGTGTGCACAGTCATATCCTGTGGTTTTCGTTCCGGGTCTCTCGCTGCCTGCAGTTCACTGGGCATGACCCAGTTAGGGCCGCCTGTCCCTCTTCTGCTTCTTAGGCTGGCTCCAGATTCAGGGCGAGGTCTACTGCCTGGAATCAGAGATAAAAGTCTGCCCCCTTGCGCTGGGATGTTATGCAGAGTGTCCTATCATGGCCCATATTTGTGTTCCAGGCCTCTCGCTCAGGGGTGTATATATTTATATACTAAGTGAATTTCTTGTAATATAGCCCCTTCCACACTTTGTCTCTTTTGTACTTAACCATAAGGTAGGGTTTAAATATAGATGTTCTCCCAAAGCATCATGTTCTCATAGTTGGGGCATTTGGGAGATGACTGAGTCTTGGGTGTGATACTAGATTAGTCCACTGATGGGTTTATAACAAGGTACAGTGTTGGAAGATAAAGCCTGGTGGGAAGAGATTGGTCCTTGGCAATGTGGCCTAGAACTGTGTGATATTATCCTTCCTCATCCTCCTTTGATGGCACCCTGCTTCCCAATGCCATGCCATGAGCAAGATTCTTGTGTGCCTTGCCCCTTTGCCAGGCCAACCTGCCTTGGAATCAGCCAACTAAGGACTGAAACCTTTACAAACTATCAATTTACATAAACATTCCCCATTAAAATTGTGAGTGTTGGATATTTTAACTCATTGGTATGAATGTAACTCAGACAGATTTGTTCAGTGTATCATATTAGTGACAATAGTAGCTTTGTACCTTGTTTGGTATGAGTATAAATGTATCTCAAATTTATCTTTACCACATTTTTCAATTAATGCTAAATTGTAGTAAGAAATTTTACCAACCATGTGAGCAGTCTCGTGGGATATTTAGTTGTCACTGTGTTTTCCCTTGTCTCCTATAATTGCCATCTTAAGAATCTGTTCTGCTGTGCAGCAGCAGATATGCACTTTTCTCCTCAAGTGAATTTACCTGACTGTAGCTTTAAATTCACTTTGGCTCTTCCTTTGTCATTTACCTCTCTCAGAATTTTGGAAATAACAGATACTCTGAAATGCCCTGCATGCTATAGTCCATACCCTCATATCCTGCCTCAGGGGCAAGTATCAGAACAACAGGAAAAAAGACCTTAGCCATAAGAGTCTCAGCTCAGAGAATTTTCATCAGAGTAACATTATGACCTCCATATTTATCCATTTTCCATCCATTTGTCCTATCTCCATCTCATACTTCCCACAATCCTCTGTTCTTTGATTTCCTCTGTAGTGATGTAGAAGCTCCTTGGTCAAAATTCATAGGACATGGCCAAATATAGTATTTATTGTTTGTTTTCATTGTTCTTGTGTTGTGACAAGCCATTGATAATAGACACAAAATGTATGACCCTAGTGTATATGTGAAATGTCATCATATGTTCATTAACATGGATTGAAGTGAATAATTTGAATAATGTATTTCAACCTCAAGAAGATTCAAATCTATGAAAATTATACTTTTTGAAAGAGAGAGAAACAACTAAAATGCTTAGGATTCATTACAGAAATGACTAATTGGGTCAGTTGAGGTATGGGGTTAAATAGTTTAAAAATGGACAACATACAAGTCATTGCACAAAGAAAAGTGTCAGACTGTATTCCTGGAATGATGAAGACATTACTCATGATCAGGAAAAAAATGGACAATTCACATTTGTTTCACATTTGTCCATAACTCTTGTCATTTAAAGATGAATTTTTGTGTCTTTGCATTTTCAGAATGAAAATTTGTTCTCATGCTTTAAATCCAACTTCAGCAGGTGTTTCCTGAACAGACAGTTTAGGGGGTTCTTTTTTTGGAGAAGACTGATTGTCATAGTGCTTTTGCTAAAAATTGTTTGCCTTTTTACCTGAAAACATTCAATGGCTTCTGACTAAAATTTGTACATGTCAAAAATCTTTGTGAAGTGAAAGGTTAGAGAAAGACTCATTTAGGATTTTGTGACTATTAATCATGATAGGTTCCATTGATGGATACACCAGGATGATAGCAAAACTTTGCTCTGAATCATTGACTTGTAGGACCCAAACTGAGCTGTGAAATAACCAATAAGCTTATGCCTAAGATGAAATACAAAAGGAACAAAGAACATCTCTCCATTTTTTGAGGAGTTCTGTTATCTACCATTGGTTTGGGTGCTGGTCTCCAGGTCTTTAAGCTTTCTACCTTAAACCCTTCCACTTTCCAGTGGAAATTCTAGAGTAGGAAAGAGGCTGAAATAAAGGGGCCATGGATCAAAGGTAATTGCTAAAGTCATGCAGCCTTCCTGTCTCAGATACCCCCACATATCCTAGGCATATCATAAGCCAATACATTGAAAATCAGTCTACCCATCACATGACTCCAGATGAGTAAATTCTGATTTACTATGCAGAATTTAATAACTAGAAAGATAGAAGTTTTAATCTGTGAAGAGGAAACAGCACATTACAAAGATTTTCATGATGTTAAGCTCTTAGCTATACCAATTTCATTACTGAGAATTGATTTAAGGGGTCTACATTGACATTATTATTCTGATTCTAAATTTCAGAATTTTGAGGGGTTTTGTGACCTTGAAATAATTATGTTTTCTGTCTGAGGCATTTGAAATATTGTATTTTTTTATCTTGACTGCTTTATATAATATTGTCATAAAATTTTACCAGCTTCCTTGTTGATTAAAAAGTTAAATTCATTTTTTGGTACTTTTATTATATTTACTGAAAATATATAGATAGATTCAAGAAAGTCTGTGCCATTGTTGCAGCAAGAGGAAGAGAATGTTCCACAGAGGTCGAGAATGAGCCATACAAGCTTTATGAACTGGGGAATATCATCTGACATGGATTCTGGAGTGTTGACCAACCAGTTTGGGTGTCTGGAAATTATGTAGGTGTTGATTTCCAGTTTTGAGGTTTGCTTCTTATTTGGTGCTAGGGGTGGAGACTAGGAGTGTGATTTAGTGCTGCAAGGAGCTTTTGAGTTGACCTCATCCATGACATAGGTCTGAGTTTTGGCTGCTTAGTCTATATGATTTAGCAAAGAGGAAATTGGGAGGAGTATTCAGGAGGATATAAGTGGGCTACAATACTGTCTATTTAAGATGACCATGTAGCTTCTATTTCACCATGAAGCTAAGTGGCTTATTTAATGTTCTCCCCCAGAAAACCTTGTACATTTCCTTCTGTTTACAATGTATTCTGCCCTTGCCTGGACTCAGATTCTTTAGGTTTAATAGCTTTCTCCATGTGACACTGACTCTGGAAGTTCAGGGGAACAGTTGTGATCCTATATTCACAGACAGCACAAAAGTGTCCATGAATATAGTGAAGAGACACAGATGGTTCTGTAAAGCTGGAAGCAAATCCTACATCAATGCAATTATACAACAAGCTGGGTCAAGACAGTATGCAGGGAAGAAGCCTGGACTGGGAAGGGTTTTGTCTAGAGGGGACATTTGGGGCTCTACTCAAGTACCTATTGCATGGCTTTTCTCATCCTTCTTGGCTCAGTGGGCAACAATGGAGAAGCTTTGCATCACAAAGAAGAATCTCTGTTGTATAAACTGTCCAGTGAAACACACTGGCCAGAACCTAGAATCTTCCATCAAACACTCAGTTCAGAAGCTTGCAGTGTGTTGGAGAGAGACTCCAAACCTTGCTTAGACTGGCTTCATGAATTGTACTGACTGTGGCAACATGGGAAAGGGCTGAGACTCGCAGTCCACAAAATGGCAATTAAACAAGACAAGATGGCCCAACATAAGAGGACACTTGTAGTAGATGCCAAGCATTTGGTTAGAAGTGATTAGAAAGAGATTTAGCAGGATCAGGTGATTAATCATTGTTTCTGTTTGCCACCTGTCACTGGTATACATTTTTGGTCTTTTCAGCCCTTCTGAATGGGGCTGAGTCATTTGCTATGACCTAAGTGTCCTGTGCTGTGCTATTACAGTGAGATGACATTACCATGACCTTTACCAGCTCAATTCCTGCAGCTCCAACCTCTCCATGCTGTTCGTTGAGCAGGAGGATTGAAGGGAGAGGCATGAGACATGTGTGAGGTTTCTGTGTAGGTAAAACTGCAGTGCTGGTTGTCCTGTTTTTCTCCCAGTGGGGGACCATGGTTAGTTTTGTATTTAAAATGTATTATGAGTTTGAAATTGATTGGTTTGTGTGAGCCCTTTACTCATCAGTGAGTTCATTCATTGGTGATTTTAGTGTCTAGATGTCCCTAGAGGCAAGGCCTGGAAAAGTGTGTTCCTCCCATTTTTCTCTCCTTCCTCCTACTTTTCCCTCCTTCCTGGGTTCTTATTTGGGGTATCTTTTCCTTTGCCATGCCACCAAGTGTCTAGTTTTTACCTTGAATCCAGCAGACCATGAACTGAAATTGACTCAAAGTAAAGTTTCTAAGTTGTGTTTGGTATTTTATCTCTGTAACAGGAAAGTGACAAAGATACCTAATTATGCTAAATTTCTTAAAAGGTTAGATAATGGGTCTTAAATTCTGAAGTTCCATCCTCCACTCTGGATTTTATTTTGATGAAAATAAATTCAAAATTTTTCAAGCACTTCTCCACCATTCCAAAGTTATAGGGGTTTTGGTGCTTCAACTACTGTTATATCCAGAGCAATGAAATAAATAAATATATAAATCTCATTTGAATGGTAGAAAATGGACAAAATGTTATCAATGAAAAAGGAAAAATGAAAGTGATGCTATAAATAAAAATTTCCAGAAAGTACTGACTGTGAAACCCAAACTGAATCTCCTTGAAGTACAGCATCCACAGGTGATAAGTGAATGTGTGAAATGCACCATCTCTCACATAATTGCTCTCATTCATGGATAGGTTGTAGACATTGTTTTAAAAATGATGTGCTAGCTAAGCATGGTGGTAGATGGCTGTAATACCTACACTTAGGGGAGCAAAGGCAGGATTATTGTTGGGAGTTCAAGTTCAGCCTCACCTACATTCTGAGCTTAAGGCCAATCTGAATTACAAAGTGAAGATTTGTGTTTACAAACTGACAGCCCTGAAATCCTAGCACTCAGGAGCCTGAAGCAGGAGGGATTGCTGCAAGTTTGAGACTAGCTTGGGTTACAAAGTGAGTTCAAGGCCAGTCTGAACAGCATGGTGAAACCTGTCTCAAAAAGCCAAAAAGAAAAAAAAAATTAGGCACAAAATGATGTCCTGTTCAGGGAGGAGCAAAGTACAGCAGGCAAGGTGAGAAAGCAGGAGATCATGGTGGGTAGCAAAGTTGGCACCTGAAACAGTGGTTTTACTCTGAAAATGTGCTTAGAATGAAATTAAAAGTTCTGTGCTGTCTCTGTTTGAAAGTAGCTCATAATTGTAGGCTTGAAACAAAGATACAAATTTATATAGTTTTATAAATAATTGTTTTACTATTGCTAATCATTTGAGAGGCATAATTGGAAATTTTATTTAACTTAAAATTGGTTAGAAAACCTTCTCTAGGTATAATGGGAGAGGTGTACACAGGAACAAAAATAGTGACAAGTCATTTTTTGGGCAAGGATTTGTCCCAGGACATTAACTGAGAAATACCCTGGGCATTGACATGTTTAGTTATCATTATTTTACAATTGACATTAGATCTCACTAAGGTGAAGCTTTCATCTCCTTGCCTAAGGCTCCAAGAATGATTTGATCACAAGTGTGGATCACCAAACACAACTATATACCATGATCAAAGTGCTTGATTGTTAAACATCATGAGGATTTGGATTTAGCCCAATGGCATAAGCACCTGCCTGGCATGTGTTTGGTCTTGAAATGGATGCCAGGTACCAAAAATAAATAAATAAATAAATTGAACATCATCATATCCTTTATTTATGTCAAAAGTGTTGTGACTTTTTTCAGTTGTGAAAGTGTGGGTGCCATTCTGACTGACATCCTTGGAACTTTCTTCCCCTAGATAAGCCTCTGTGAATTTGAGGTTAGTTGTGTGTATATTGTAATTTTTTTTTTGGTACTGGGGATTGAACTCATGATCTTGTGCTTGCTAAGCAGGTGCTTAAGCCACTGAGTGTAAATTGTTTTAAATGGAGGAGACTAACTAGGTCTATCATCATTTCTCTAAAAGTAGGAATGTCTGTCCCTTTTCATCTTAAGCCAATTTGAGGCAGTATATTCATTTCTCTTAATGCAGTGACTCAGTGTGCCACCCCTTAATGACTTCAGAATGATGTTTCATAATGAGAAACAACATCACATGCATTAGACACCAATATTCACTTTAAGCAGCATACTGAAGAAGCATTCTGAATCTGCCAAGGCTGTGATCTGTCTGGGTGGTGTGTTGATTTGGGACCCAACATGTTTTGTTGGAGAATTGCTCAGCACTCAGCAAAGAGCATGTAGAATTCTTTAGAATTCTAAAGAAAAATTGGTTAAAGACATTTTCCCAACTGACAGTAGACATTTGTTGCTGCTCTGAATTGAAACTGAGGAGAACAAATTTCACCCTGTGAGATGGTTAAAGTAGGAGGGGAAGAGGCCCTAGATTTAAATTACCTGACTGTCCTATTCCGTGTCTCACCACCTATGCTTGGGCCCCCCAGGGCTGCATGGGCACAGTATACTGTGCATATCCTCAGGAGTGTGTTCAGCCTTCCAAGTATGGGTTCCTTTGTGAGCTACAGTGAAGCAGCCTTCTTCCCCAACTAGCTTCCATTTGCTTCTTTTACAGCAAGTTGTATAAAATATAAGTCACTTAAGGACTTAAAAATTTTACTTGCATGAGATAACCAAAAAATTATGATTTCTGTAGTTACAAATAGAGTTGAGAATTGCTTAATCTAATTAAGTATAGAAAAATTTAGAAGTTATTTTGTTGTTTTGAAACCAAAGTCTCTCATGTAGCTTAACCTGATATAAATTTATATGTATTTTCCACGTGGTTATTTAGTGTTTATATATTTTGCAAGAAATTATAGTTTCAAAATTCTTGGTAAGATTTAACAATAATAATGATGTAGATACAATGAACTGCAGAAATTTGTGGCCATGAAATACAAGACTTTGCATTCCAGTAACACTCATGTATTGTGAAAACCTGCAAATTTCAGATATGGTAATGAAAATTGCCTATAGATGACTCTTTTCATTATTTGAACCTTAAAGATGCAATCTCCCCTATAATTATGTAATTTACTTTAACACTGTATTAATAAAGCCTTAGAAGATGCAGGGCCTTTTGTTTTCATCTCAGGCATCTTAGGGCTCTAAGGACCAAATGAGTACTAGAGACAGCTACATGCAGTACAGCACCCTGTTATTGATGTGGGAGTGCTGGTGCCTCTACCAGAGATGGGATATGAGTAGCAGCCTGTTACTCTGACCCTAAGAAGAACTGAATGTTCCTGGACTGGCTACTTGCAAATGCACACACACACACACATGCACACACACAAAAAGTGGAGAATGTGCTTTTTGCAAGATTTCAGGGGTTTCTGTGAACAATTATTAGGCTTTTAGGAAAAATCTTTGAATGATTGAGGCCACAAATTCAAAACCATGACTTTGTGGATTTATACTGTATCCTGGGAATATTCAGAAATTTTCATGATTGAGCCATAGACCATGGATGACAGTATTCAGGTAACTGAAACCCTACCTGACTCAAACCTCACTTTACCCATGTATGACCATTCTCTAACTTTGGTGACTCTCCCTAAGTTTACCATGTGTGAATTTCTATGAACAACGTTCTTTTAGTATCTTCTCTTGGAATTTTAAATAAAAGGTTATTCTAGATATTGCCATGATAAATATTTCCATGCATTGTTGTTGTTGTGTTGTTTACATTTCATATTTTTCCCATGTTGACATGTGAATCAAGGGCAAAGTAACTTGATGTCCATTTTACAGGCCATGTGGTTCAGGATTTTTCAAGTTTACTTGAAAAGCATCTCATCTATCTCGAGGTATGCCTTTAGCACAGTGTTTTCTGTAGGCAGCTGGACAAGATCAGTGGTCTGCAGATTTTGATGAATTCCAAATTAAAGGAAATGAGTATGAAGTATATCAAGTTATTCTCAACTTTTCATATATCTGCTTCCTTATAGTGTTCTTCCAAACCTCCAATTTTTTTAGATTTGGTTCTTGTTTTCTATATAATGTTTTCTCAAGTTAGAGTTAGACATGCTCCATTCATTTTTTGAGAATTGTGTTCATTGGTCTTTACTCTCTATACAAAATTATATACTGTATATATAGCAAATATTTTTCATCATGTCTTGTTTTTCATGATTTATATATATTTTGATTTATCTTTATACTTCTGGTGGTTAATTGATTTTCTCCTATGGAGACACTTTTTTCACATGTAGGAGTTATATTAGTGTGAATTGTCAGGACATTCAAGTTTATGTTTCCCATTTCAGTGTGTAACTGTTTGTAAAAGAAGAATATAGAGTGCAGGTATCCAAGTATATACCTTTTTATCCTGGAACAGAAATGAAACAGGCTATGATTTTCTGTCAGAACACATAGCATAAGCCCTATCTTGAATCAATATTTTATGCATGTGTCAACCCATTGAGCACTGTCTAACTTTCCTAAGATCAAGTTGTCACTGTCTCTAATAATAACAAAGCCTAAGGTTTATCAGCTTTCTTGCTTAAAATATATTTAATTTTGATATATTTTTATTATACTTTACAGCTATAATTTTTTTATTAAATCTAAGATGTCATTCATCATGGCAATTTTTAAAATTTATTCTTTTGGTGTGGGATTTGGGGCAAGTCTAACTTTGTATTTTAGAATGGCCTTGAATTTACTAGGTAGCTAAGGCTGGCATCCAACCCTATGGCAATACTCCTACATCAGCTTCCCAAGTGCTTGAATTATAGATATGCACCAACATACCTGGCTAATGTTTCCCTTTTGTGGCTAATTACTAATAATATATTGGTTTTCAGTACATATAATACATTTTATTTATCTACTTTCCCTCATTAATCTTCCTTTTCTCCCTAGAATTACTTATGAATCTTTGGTGGCACTGAGTTCTAAGCTAAAATGATATTCTTTCTCTGTTTTCACTGTTCATAGGCTTATTCCAGTAACATTTTATGTATTTTGTTATTTCCATTAATATTTTAATTATCATTCATAGATATTGTTTGATATTCTTTTACTATAAAATGCAGTTAAAATGTCAAGATTCTACATACAATCAAAAGAAAGACTCAATGTATGAATAATAAGTTTTGAATAGGGATATTATATATGGTCTATCAAAACCATTCAGTATAGAATAATCTTCCTCCATGTTTTGTGGAAGGTCATATTATAGGCTCCCTCTATGAGTGCTGTTTTTGAGACATTGCACAGACACCCTTGCAATGTAACCTTGCTGTTCTGCTGTTGCTTTAGACATAAGATGCAACCTACCATCAAGATTGCCTTCTGACATAATGTGAATTGACATGACATTGATGATCAAGACATAGAGTTATTATTGGAAGGATCCAACTTCTCCTTCAGTTTTGTTGATTTGTTTCTGTCTGTTTGTTTGTTTGTTTTTGTTTTTTCATTTATTTAATTTTTTTGACATAGGGTCTCACTGTGCAGTTGAGTCTGATGTTGAATTCAGTTTACCCATATTAGTTTCAAACTCCTAGTCTTCCTGCTGCCTCAGCCACTTCTGGGGCTTGTATTACAGACATAGACACCTGGCTTTCAGTTCAAATTTTGTGAAAAAAGTTGAGGTATCCCAGTGTGTGGGCCTCAAGTTTGCTTCAAGAAATATATGTTTGATCATTTAGGAGGCAGTGACTTTTGAGGATGTGGCTGTGGACTTCACCATGGAGGAATGGGTTTTGCTTAACTGGTCTCAAAAGAAGCTCTACAGAGATGTCATGAGGGAAAATTTTAGGAACACTGCTGCCATAGGTAAGAGCAACATGACATTCTCATATACACAAATAGTGAACATTTTTGCTAATCTGTGAAGTTTCATTACATAGAATGTGAAAATACTTTGGAGACTATCTCAAACCTGGTTACATTATACCACAAATATAATTGAAATCTACTCACTCTTTTTGTAATAATGCAGTGTTTCCTTATATTTCCATGTCTGCAATACTGGAAAAGTCTTGAATAACTGGACAGTTGAAGAAGAGTACAAAAATTACTGCACAAATTTAAGGTAATTCATACTGAAATGGAGAAAGAATATTACTCAAAATTTGTTGCATGAATAGAAATATAAGAACCAGGGAATTATGGCCATGTTCTGATTTATTTAACCTCCACATTTAATAACCAATATTCTCTAAAGATGTAAACAGTTTTAGTATGTGCAATCTTATAACTCAACACACAAAACAATATGGCAAATTCAAATATTTTCAATATAGGAAACTGAGTATTGATATCATGTAACAAGTGACACTGTGTGACAGAAGTATAGAAAATGTTCTTTCATGATCATGAACAAATAATGCATGAAACTGTATTTAGTGTTATGCCCCAGTGTATAGCAAATGAATTTTAAATCCTTTCTTTAGCATATCTATGTACATATGTGAATATGAGACATTCAGTGTCAAAACCAGTTGCTAACCTTGAAGCAACATTCAAAGTACATAAGAATGTTCATGTTTTAATAACAAGTGTTTTCAAGTCATCCTCCAGAGGACTGAGTCCATTCATGTTTTAAAATCCTTAACATGTATCCTACATTATTGGTGTGAATTTTAGCTATAGCCATTATGATGATCAGCATACAGATGTCAAAAATTACAAATAGAAGTTTCACTTAATCCAGGAATACCTTTCTTAGTTATAGGCCCAAAAGAGTTAAAGTCATCACATTATGCTGATACATGTGTACATTCTCAAAAACAGAACAAATATTACGAAGGTCCATCATTTGAATGGATAAATAAAATTTTTTTATAGATTCAGTGTGGCTTTTTTATATTCTCAGCACTCTATGAAGCTGATTCAAGAGAATAACAAGTTGAAGCTCAGCCTGAGCAACTTAGTTATAAATAAGAATCTCTCAAAGTGAAAAATAAAAACTGGGAGGTGCAATTCAGTGCTAAGACCCATGTTTAATTCCCAGCACTCAAAAGAAAAAGAAAAATTCTGGTATACAATCAGCCATAAAGATCAGTGATATCGCATCAAAAGAAATGAGTGGGACTTCTTTCTGTAATATTGTTACTAAGTCAGACACAGAATATTAAGTCACATGTTTTGTCTTATGTGACACATCAAAACTATAAATTAGGGAATAAAAGGAAAGAGTCTACTAATAAAGGGGAAGCCTGTCTTTGAGAAGACAAATGGGTTAAGAAGAGATGGAAGAGATATGGTAGAAAAAGTATTAAAATGATCAGTATGTGATATACATATGTACCAATTGCCAAAATGAAAGTTAGCCTTCTGTATGATAAAGTATACCAATTTAAAATTTCTCAAATGAATATCACTCTTGGGAATGGCTCACTTGATGGTATCCTCCAGGGCATTCAGTTAATTCATTGTCAGAATCAAATCTGAAGTTGTGATACATGATTAATATAGAAATCCTTTGCATTGCAACTGTTTATTTTTGTCTCTCTACAGAAATAAAGAAGTTGAGAAATGCTATCAAAACAAAGGCTTGAGTCAATATGAAGAAACATTCTTTTGGATTCCACATGCTTATGTGGACATAAAACAAAATGATTTAAAACCAGCTGAAGGCCTTGCTTGCAGAAAGCCCTTGTTTGGGACTTTGACAGTAAATGTGCCTGTTAGAGCTCATGCTGGACTGAAAACATCTGAATATATGGGATCAGAAGAGAAGTTGTGTAAGTTTAATGAGCAAGGACTATCGTGCAGTGATTTCCCATCATTTCAGAAAGAGGTGAGGATAAAGACTGGAGAAAAACCCTATAAATACAGTCAGTGTGGGAAATCCTACTTTGATCTTAGTGAAGGCATGCGTCTTAGAAAGGAGATACTTGTATACGAGGAAAATGTTAAAACCTTCAGCATAGCCAATGATTTTGAGATCCATGAAAGAAATAGCAATGGAGAGAACCCCTATGTGTGTATGCAATGTGGGAAAACTTTCAGCCCATCCAGTCAGTGCAAAACACATCAAGGAACTCACACTGGAGGAAAACCCCCATGTATGCAAGCAATGTGGGCAAGCTTTTAGTGACCAAAAATATGGTAAAATACACAAAGGAACTCACACTGGGGAGAAACCCTATGTATGTAAGCAATGTGGGAAAGACATTGCAACCCAAAGAAATTGTAACACTCATGAAAGAACTCACAATGGGATGAAACCCTATGTATGTAAACAATGTGGGAAAGCTTTCAGTACACAAAATTATTGTAAATGGCATGAAAGAACTCACACTGGGGAAAAACCCTATGTTTGCAAACAATGTGGGAAAGCTTTTAGTACACAAAAATATATTAGAATACACAAATGTACTCACACTGGGGAGAAACCCTATGTATGTAGGCAATGTGGGAAAGCTTTCAGTATGCAAAAATATTGTAAAAGGCATGAAAGAACTCACACTGGGGAAAAACCCTATGTATGTAAGCAATGTGGGAAAGCTTTCAGGACACAAAATTATTGTAAATGGCATGAAAGAACTCACACTGGGGAGAAACCCTATGTATGTAAGCAATTTGGGAAAGCTTTTAGTACACAGAAATATTGTAGAATACATGAAGGAATTCACACTGGGGAGAAACCCTATGTATGTAAGCAATGTGAGAAAGCTTTTAGTACAAAGCAATATTGTAGAATACATGAAGGTACTCACACTGGGAGAAACCCTATTCATGTAAGCAATGTGGGAAAGCTTTCAGTACACAAAATTATTGTAAATTGAATGAAAGAACTCACACTGGGGAGAAACCCTATGCTTGCAAACAATGTGGGAAAGGTTTTAGTACACAACAATACTGTAGAATACACAAACGTACTCACACTGGGGGAAACCCCATGTATGCAAGCAATGTGGAAAAGCTTTTGCTACAAAAAATTCTGTAAAAACCATGAATGATCTCACACTGGGGAGAAACCCTATGTTTGTAAACAATGTGGGAAAACTTTTAGTACACAGCAATATTGTAGAATACATGAAAGAACTCACACTGGTGAGAAACCCTATGTATGTAATCAATGTGGGAAAGCTTTTAGTACAAAAAATGTTATAGAATACACAAAGGTACTCACACTGGGGAGAAACCTTATGTATGTAAGCAATGTTGGAAAGCTTTCAGTACACAAAATTATTGTAAATGGCATGAAAGTACTCACAGTGGGGAGAAGCTGTATGTTTGCAAGCAATGTGGGAAAGCTTTTAGTAGACAAAAATATATTAGAATATACGAAGGTACTCACACTAGGGAGAAATTCTATGTATGTAAGCAATGTGGGAAAGCTTTTGCTACATAAAATTATTGTAAATGGCATGAAAGAACTCACACTGGGGAAAAACCCTATGTTTGCAAACAATGTGGGAAAGCTTTTAGTACACAATGCTACTGCAGAATACATGAAGGTACTCACACTGTATAGAAACCCTATGTGTGTAAGCAATGTGGGAAAACTTTTAGTACACAACACTAATGTAGAATACATGAAAGAATTCACCCTGCGGAGAAACCCTATGTATGTAAGCAAAGTGAAAAAGCTTTTGCTACACAAAATAAGTGTAAAGCCCATGAAAGAACTCCCACTGGAGAGAAAAACCTATGTATGTAAGCAATGTGGGAAAGATTATAATACACAAAAATATTGTAGAATACACGAAGAAATTCACAGTGTGGTGAAACCATATGTATGTAAGCAATGTGGTAAAGCATTTGCAACACAAAGTTATTGTAAAGCCCATGAAACAACTCAAACTGGTGAGAAACTCTGTATGTAAGTGATGTGGGGAAAATTTTATCAGGCCTAGTCATGGTAAAACTCATGAAAGAACTCACAGAGGGAGAAATCCTATGTATATAAGCAATATGGGAAAGCTTTTATCATAAAAATTATTGTAGAATACACAAAGAAACTCACCCTGGGGAGAAACACTATGTATGTAAGCAAGTGAGAAAGCTTTTAGTGTAAAAAATAACTGCAGGATACATGAAAGAATTCACACTGTAAAATTCCTATGTATGTTTGGAATGTGGAAAAGCTTCCAGCATGTATATTATTTGTCAAAGCGATGAAATAAATCACAGTGCAAAGAAAGCCTATATGTAAAGGTAATGTAAGAAAGTTTTCAGCATGAGTGGTGCTTGTCAAAGATATGAAAAAACTCATACTTGAGAATCCAGAACTTTGTATGTAATCATTATGAGAAACTTTCAGTGTGCAAGGTGCTTGAAAATAACATGAAAGAACTCACACTGGGGAGAAATGTGAAGGAACATGGGAAATGGTTGAGCTATTGTAAAACATATGAAAGAACTCACACCTGGCATTCTATGTATGAAAGCAGTGTGGGAAAGTGTTTAGCATCTCATAATGTGGAGAAACCTTTTACACATAATGAATGTAGGAATTACAGATCTTTTATCAAATAAGCGAAAGAAATGTCACTGGAAAGAGACTTTATATATACAAGCCATTTTGAAAATTTCTCAGGTATTAGGAAACTGTAAGAATAATTAATATTATGAACTTGATGTCAGTATTTCTCCATACAATTTCTGGAAAGTGCAATCCCAGATAAAATAGTCCTAAAATATAGATATTATGTGTTTTTCAGTAAATCACATAAGTATTTGGATTATGTGCCTGCCTAATATTGTTATGCCAGTTCAATATTTTGATATTAAATACCAAAATATTGAGTTGGCAAAACTAGATATTTGTATGTGTCTTTGACCTCACTACATAGTCTCTTTGTTAATCATAATAAATTGAAATGTATTTTTTAGATTCAAACAGTGCTAGTATCTATGCAGCTTTTCCTTAGCCTTTACAATCGGGAAGTATAGGCCACTAAAAATAGTTAATTTTTTTCATTGCTCTGTGTCAATTGTTGGGATTTTGTGACTCCCTTTGTTTTAAATTTTTGGTGTATTTGCTCTGTATTCTGTGTAACAAGAGATAGTTTTAATTTGTGGCCATACTTGTGAACATGTGTTTTTGGCAAAGTTGATTTGTTTCTTCCTAACATGTAGATTAGCCCATCATGTTTCTCATAAGACAAGATACCTTCTTATTGTATAGTATATCATGTATATAATTTTATCTATTTTTCTTTCATATGAGAGCCAGTAGTATCAGTTATATATACACTTTGGCTTTTTTACCATCAAAACTATGCTTTTCTTGTCTATATGCCAATGATTTAATTTGGTTGTAATTTTTCACCATATATACCAAACATAATACAGACTACTGTTTTTTTCTGATTGAATACCAGCTAGAGTCTAACTTGTCTCCAAAATAATATTATGAATTATAATAATCTCTCCAAAATTATAAATGATGATATGATTTAGCAGCAATAACACTTTCAAAGAAATTTGTGTTAGCAGTGAAATTATTTTGGGGTAAGTAATTGCTATTGAATGTAATCAGGCAAATGTCTTTTCTCCCTGGGGTTGTGTTTCCATTTCATCTTTGGTATTCTAATTTTGGAGAAAGCATTTTACCATGTAGTTAATCCTGACCATGAACTCACTGTACAGTCCAGGCTGGCCTCAGGCGGATGGAAATCATCCTACCTCTGCCTGCTGTGTACTAGGGTTACAGGCTTGCAGCACCATTTCTGTCCATCACTATTGTTTTTACCTGATAAATGGAAATGACGCCAGGAAGGAAAACCTAACTCCTGAGAGATACCGATCAGTTTGGTTAAAAGTGGAATTTAGTAAATGATAATTTGGGTTGTGTTGTTTTGCCAAATTTAGAGATTAATTTATGCAATATTATTTGTTCTTCCTAAGGAGCACTGCCTAATATTTTAGGTATATGACAAATGCATTCAAGAATATAGGCTGGCTGAAGGTGTGTATGAGTCCCCATTGGTCTCCTATAACCTGTAGTTGTAAATATTTTAATGTTGAAGTATTTTGTAAAAAGGTTTTTTTCAATGTTCTGAAATATGAAATCAGCTCAATTTCTGTAAGTGAACAATTCATTTTTAAATACCCATAATGCCCTTTTCTTAATTATACTTAGACAAAAATTATTTACCAGGTTATGTTATATTACACCTGAGACATCTGCTATAATTCATGAAATATAATATGCTGCAGCATAGTTTCAAGTTTTATACCCTACAACTTATGCCTACCTTCCCTAAACTCATTTCTGCTTCTTACTATCAACAGGAAGATATGTAGTGTGTATGTTATTTCAGCTTGTGCTGAAATATTGAACCAAGATATTTTACCTTAAGCACATTTACCTTCCCATTTTACCTCAAAAATAATTAGGCTGCCCTTGTGATGTATGTTTGTAATTCCAACAACTCAGAAGGCAGAGATGAGAGGTTGGTTTGGTGATAATGAAGTTCTTTAGTTTTTCTTTCTCATGGAAGTATGCCACAACCCATGCAGCGCTTGAGGTTCTTGGGATGAATGACTGCAAGAGGATGGGAAAATACAAAAGAGACAAAGGTAGTTGGAGCCCTTACTGTCCTGATGGGAGATTAGGAACTGTTCAACTGTTGTGCTATGTTTATATGTAGAGTCCCAAGAAAAATGTCAGTTTGAACACTTTGCCTAGCAACTTATTTCCCTGGCTGGTGTTGGCTCCTTGCCTTTCTGGAGTTGGAAGAGCTTGTTTATGTAGCTTGTTTTTGACTCACTGTGTTTGCAGGATTGGCCTTGCTTTAGGCCCACACACATGTGATCAATCTCCTAATTCACTTGCTCCCTAAAGAAGTATATTATGTCTTCATCAATTTTGAAAGGTAGTTTTACAGGGTACATCAACCTGGGTTACAACTTACTTTCTTTTAGGATATTAAATTCTCCACTCTAAGCTGTTCTTGACCTGACTGTTTTTGTTGAGAACTTTCTTATGGGGTTTTCTTTATAGATGTTTGTTTTCTCTAATAACTTTTTATATTGTGTTCTTACATTGAATTTCTGAGATCTTGATTATTATATATTTACTGTGTAGATTTGTTTATGAATTGTTGGAATTCTAGATACCTCATTTATCTGAATATCACCTTTTGTCCTCATGGTTAGGGAATTTTTTGCTACTATTTCTGCAAATAGTCTGTTTATGTCATTGGTATTGATTTCTTTTTCATTTCCATCTATGAATCTTATATTGTTTTTCTTTGCATTATTTTGCAACTGTTGAATTGTTATTTCCTGATTCTTTGTTACTGTTAAAAGATCTTTCTTTTCCTGATCACAAGCTGTAATATTGACTTTCAGTCTGAAAATCTATACTCACATTTTTTCAAGTCATTTTGCCAGCTTGTGAATATTTTTTGATTTTAGAAGTTCTCTTTGAAAATTTCATGCATCCTAATTCTTTCTTACATCATTCATTCAAGCTTTCTATTATTTTGCAATAGTCATGTTTTTTATCTATGTCTTCCTTAGTTATCCTTAGAATTTCTTTCATTATGTTTATCATCTCTTGTTTTATGTGGGGGATTATTTTTGCTCTGCTTTCCATTACAGCCTCATGAAGTTTTTTCTTTGTTGCCATTGCTATCATTTCAGAAATTTCAAGTGGTAAATTTCATTTTCTTCTATGTCCATGTCTCTGCTACTTCTTGGGGATGAATTGGAGGTTTGAGGTTGCATTTTGCTCCTTCATTATGTCATTGCCCTGTACTAAAACATTGTAATTGGATGCCAAGTCTCAGGTTTTTCTTGCATTGGTATTGGCTGCCCATCCCATAGGAGGTTTCCCAAACTGGGTGGAGTTGACTGGGCATGCCTTCCTGGGCCCTGTGTGTCTCACCAAGGCTGGTTGGATGGGGTTCACTGGATGAGCTTTGACCTGGCCCACCGTGGCTCACTGAGTCTCCCTAGCTTGGTAAGTGTCACTGGATCAGATTTTTTAGGAAAAGATTATGTCTCATATTGCTTCCTTGTCACTGATTCTCTGTTGAACATTTCTACTAAACTCAAGATTTACCTCCTGCCAGGAGGCATTAAGTATACAATTCAATAATTAAGTATGCAATTTAATAATTTAGGAAATTCTCTGATATTCTTTGTCCAGGAAATTCTAGAGCTCATATGCTAGAGACATCTTGGGTGAAAAATGAGGATTTCCATTAATTCCATCTATAGCAAAAATGAATCATACAGAATTTTAATAGCTGTAGACCTTTAGTCTGCACAGACAGCATACAGATTCTTATGAAAAAGACTCAATTTATGATTTTCTTCCAATCTAGCACAGAACCATTTACAAACTCACTGCTTATTTTCCTCTGGTATTTTCATTTGAAGAACCTAAGCATGAATGTTCTTGCATTAGAAGTATGGTTTGAAGGAGAAATTTGAATTAGAGGAGATATTGAGGGTAGACTTCTTATAAATGTGGCCTGTACCCTTACAATTACACAGAGAAATTTGCAGTATCACTATTGCTATGTGAAGACACACTTAACAGTATTGTCAGGGATGAACCAGAAAACAGAAACTATTTATTTTCTCATCTTCTACAATAGTTAACAGTATATGATTAGTTACCAGGTCGGTGACACATTTTTATGCAACAGGCAAAGATAACACCTGAATTGTGGTTAAACAACCAATAAGTTTAATCCATCTTTAAAAATTGGCACCTATACCTTTTTGGATTTTACAGTTAAACAAATAACTTCAGAAGGACCTTTCTAATTTCCACACAAAAAGAAGAAAGTTTAAGGAATGAAGAAATAAGTTAGGATCATTTGGTATTTGTAAATTATTCTTGATATAAAAATGAAAAAAATGCACACATTTATATATGAAATGCTTCAGGTTACAAGAGTAATATTCACAGGAAGCTACAAATACCAGTGAATGGAAAGCATAACTGTAACTCAAATACCTATGAACAATTACAGAATTTTGTTCTCTGTGGAATGACTAGTACAGCAAAAGGATTGCAGTTACATTATGCAAATATATGTAGCACATTGATTTTCTCTATTTGGTAACATCCCAAACCAGGAAAATCATATTAAAATCAGAGCCCTAACAAAAATCTTAAAACTGCTGGGACCTCTGATAAATGCATGAAGCCTGGAAAGGACTGGAAACTCAGAAATCTATAAAACAGAACTCTAGAGCATATGTATTTAACTTAGCCACATAAGAACCTGCTTTGCAAACACGTGGAGGTGAGTTCAAACCCTGTTACTGATTAAAAAAACAAAATGAAAAAAACCAGCACTCTAAATTTTAAACTCATCAACTGTAAACAAAAAAGACTGAGGGTAGGCATGGCAGCTCATGGCTGTAACCCCAGTACTTAGAAGGCTGAGAAAAGAGGAATACCAGGATTCCAAGACCAGTCTGAGCAACATAGCAAAACTGTGTCTCATACTACTGGCCCATCAAATGAATAGGGAATTTTGAAATTCTGTTCTTCAAATCAGACACACACACACACACATGCACACACACAAAAATTCTCATTAAATACTACAGGGAAATAAACAGGTCAGGCAATGCATAAGTCAGTAGTCACTATAATAAATTATCCTTTGGTTGTACAAAAAAATAAAGGCAAATATTACAAAATGGTTGCCAGAACTCCACAAGATATAAGAAAAAGGAAAACAATGAAGCAGAGAATTCAGCTGTGAAAGGTAAGTGTGCAGTTTCTTGCCAAGAAAAGGTAAAAGAATAATGTATGCATTTGAGTTATGTCCTCCTCTTAAAGCAAAATGAAAGGAGAATTTTAAAATATGTAAAATAATTCAGTATTAATTACTGACAGTAAGTCAGTTTAAAAATCAGCAAGTTTATTTCTATTATGATATCAGTAAAATAGATATTATTCTGAGAAGATGGATAAAGTGAAATAACTTTAAGGAAAACAAATAATAAGAACATTAAGTAAACAAGAGCTTACAACCATGAAGAAATTTATGAAAGCAATTTTAAATTAATTGCATTCATCCTTATAAAGAGTTTATTTTAGTTTTTAAAATTGAAATATTATTACTCAAAATGAAATAAAAGATAAATGCATGTAAACAGTGATATAGAGTTCAGATTTGCAATAAAATTTTCAGTATATATACTGAGTTAGAATGAACTTACAGATTAGCTACTTCTGAAACATAAGAATAGAAGAAAGACATGGTGTTGTTGGCCTGAAATCCAAGCACTCTGGGAGACAAAAAAAGGAGGATATTTAAGTACAGTCCATTCTTGGCAGCTTAACAGTTTAGCAAGTTCCTGTCACACACACACACACACACAGAGACAATTTCTGGAGATGTGGCTCAATATGAAGTCCTGGTGGTCAGTCTTTGCTAATGAAAAACAATTAGGGTTGTTTCAATAAAACAATCTTTAAAACAAAATCAAAATGTGCTTTCTATGCTATGTGTATGAGATTGCTATAAATACTCAAAACCAAATTTGAATATCTTAAATTGGAAACATAGAATATCCTAAATGTGTCACTAGAAAATTTAATAGTTTTTCATAAAGAAACTTCCTCACCTTCAGGAAAAAACACAATATATTTATGAAAATACATACAGCATTTGACATGAAAAACCATCAGTTGGCACTGAATTTTAGTTTAGAAGAAAGCTATTTCTTCAACATTGTCATTGTGATCTAACTGCAATGAAATATCTGTCCATGTGCATGCATGTGAAGTGCATGAGGTGATGGATATGTTGATTTGCCTGATTTAATCAGTTGATCATGTATATAAGTAATCCCACAACATTGCACCCCATAAATACATGCAATTAGTGTTTGATAATTAAAGATAAAGCAAATGAAAATTCTTTTAAGTCAAAACTTAGATTTAACATAAGAAATGAAGAAGCAATGAGCCACAATAAGAGTAGGAAGCAGCAGGAACAGGTCCTCATCTACCTAGAGGATGCATTGCACAGACAGCTCTGCACTCCCTCTGTCCTCCCTTGACAGATATATTATTAAGGAACTAAAAATCATACTACAGGTAATGTGTATATTCCATCCAATATCTAGGTTTAATATTATTTTAAAAATTATATTCATGGACATGATTTATTATAGAAAAAGAGGGTATTATCACTCAGAGAAATTGGTACATGAGCAGGTCTAAATCAAACTTCCAGTTGTTTTCTACCAGTGAAGAAAAAAAATT
>PVLA01015452.1:0-25242 GCA_004027455.1 Hydrochoerus hydrochaeris
TGGTGGCTTTCAGTGTCACTGAGTGTTTCCACCTGGCTGTGTTCATCACTGTTTGCCTGGGAGGTGGAGTACTTGATATGATAACTGACAGTGCTAATTGCTCTTATTCTCAGGGAAGAGTCCCTAAGTGTGTGCTCTCTTTTGAGGTGACACATTTTTCTCTTCCCTGTAGGCTTATCTGATGCTCCTAACCTAGCAGCTCTTCAGAATAGCCATACTGGCATTATCTCTGTCAACAGGCCATTGATATGTGTCATTTCTTCCCCTAAACATTTGTCTCCTTTTTAACTCTTATGTCCTTCATATTCTTTAGGTTTCTGTTAAAACCTTGTATTTCTATGTTGGAATTGTAGGTTAATAACTAAGACCCATCATTTAATTTTGTAACTATAGGCATATTTTCTAGCACTGGTTTTCACCTTGTCTCTGATTATTTAATTCATGTGATTTTCAAGTTGAATGTTAAGTTCATAACAGTTCTTTACACCATGTTTGGCCTCCGTTTGTCATCATCTTTCATTTTAGATTTAAGTCAAGCTGCTAGGACACAACCCGTCATTAACAATGATTTCCCAGATGATCACATCTACTATTTGGGGACTTCTCTAAAATACTAACATACAGGTTCTCTGGGGTTCTGTTTGCCATGTCTCTGACACATGGGATTCTGCAAGTATATTTATGTCATCTCCCTCCCTAGAGTACATATGCACACATACCTTTAGGCTCCTTGCCATGTCCTTGGTAAATTTCAAGGCAGATTAAATCCTCCCATTTAGAGTCATGATTCTGCAGAACCGTAGTACTCAGAAGCCCACTTCTGCATCCACATTGTCCTGAGTGTTTTTATGCCTATGTAGTTACCTGTATTTTTTAATTCTGTGAGGTAGAGGAGACACTTTTGAAGGAGGAATGAATGGGTTAATTCCAGCTGAAATTAATGAAAATATATAGAGGTACCTGGGTGCACAAGCTCAGTTTTCTCCACACTTCAGGTTGCACACTGAACTGGATGAGAACTCAGTCAGGTTTCCCCATAAGGTCAACATTGAACTTGACAATTGAATTTAATTCTTTTCTCCAACTCATTTTGTAACCAGCATCATGTAGGCAATCAAGTTCATGAACCAAGTTACCACCATATTGTTTGGAAGCCATTTACAGTTCTATTTATACATCTTACAAAAGGATTAACTTTATTTTCTCTTATTAACAATACAGAACTGCATATGAAGTGCAAACTGTGAGACCATTTAGATGAAGGAGATAGAGCAACTCTGTTTGAGAAGATAACTTACATAGGAAATATAAGAATGGGATCATGTTGATAGCACAGGTATCACATGTGTTCTGTGGTGTAAAAAGTTTGGGGATTTCAACCGGAGCTTGTGATTTTGGTAGGGGAAAAAAAAGAGGACTATGCAAGAATTTTGGTAGAGGAATACTGCATTTATCCTTCTATGCAGTAAACAAAGGGAAACTCAAAATCATTCTAAACATAAATTTGATCATATGGTATGAACTGAGACTAAAGTGCCTGAAATTATTGTGACATAGTTGGTATGATGGCAGTAAACTCCTCTTATTTAACTTTCTGAAGTTTGTTTTGTTTTTGAGTTTTACTCTTTCGTTCTTGATAGCTATGTGATTTTTGCCTACTCCTATCTATGTTACTTTGCCCCATTTTAGTTTTCCCAACTTCAGGATTCAGAACAATAGAAACCTCAGAGTCAGGACAGACAGAAGCACAGAACCAGCATCTATGGCTTCATCCGCCCACAATGTCAAGGAGGAGGTGACCTGCCCCATCTGCCTGGAGCTCATGACAGAACCTGTGAGCACGGACTGTGGCCACATTTTCTGCAAACCATGTATCACTTCAAACTATGAGTCCATGGAACATGAAAAAGGAGTGAGCCGCTGTCCTGTGTGCTGAGTCCCTTACCAGTTTGAAAACCTGAGGCCCAGTCACCATGTGGCCAACATAGTAGAGAGGCTCAGGGAGTTGACACTGAGCCAAAAGGCAGATCACTGTGACCTCCATGGGGAGAAACTCCTGCTGTTCTGTAAGGAGGATGGGAAGGTCATTTGCTGGCTCTGTGAGTGTTCTCAGGAGCACCGCGGTCACTATGTGCTTCTCATGAAGGAGGCTGCACAGGAGTATCAGGTGAGAGATCATGGTTATGGGAAGATAGACCAGCAAACATTACCCGGGAGGAAACTTCCATTTTGTAGTATCATTTAATTTGTTTGCAGAGTAGAACTGAGGTCTGTCATTTTTGTCCATTTCTGTTCTTTTCTGCAGCCCTATAGACATATTTGTGCACTCCAGTTAATTGCAATAAACGTAACCTAGAGTAAAAGTTCCTAGACAAAAGCAAAAACTGTTTTAAGTGTTACTAGATGGGTAGAGATTTGGTGTCCACTGATCACCTATTTCAGCAGAAGAATAAATGAGATGGGTTCAGATACAGGTTTTCTTGTTATAGAATCAAGTTTCACTTCTGGGACAGAAAAAAAATCAGTCTACGCTTGGAAAAGGGGGCTTGACTTTACTATTTAAAGACGAATTATCTAGAGACATTCAGAAGACAATCATCCTCTCAAGTGTTTCTCTCATTGCCTTCTTCTTCGTTTCAGTAAATTCAAGTTTCTGTGTAGATCAGCGAGATTTCATGTACATTTATCCACTTTGAGATGCTGAGAAGGTCATGGCTTGACTCTAGTGTGATTCCTCTCTCCAGGAGAAGCTCTGTGAAACACTGGAAAAGCTGATGAAGGAGGAGAAAGATTGTGAGAAGTGGAAAGCTCACATCGAAGAAGAAAGAACTTCCTGGAAGGCAGGAGACACTTCCTAAGGGTGTTAGCCAGAAATCTGACAGGATCTTGGGCAAGAGATTGCTTTTTCTTTATTCTCTGGCACTTCTTGAGTGCAGAAGTCATTTGATGAATCCTATGCATGCTTTCCCTTTTGGGAGTGTGGTCTGGAGAGTGATGAGTGCTGATGTTTGGAGGGAGGTGATCACACTGAAGGGTGCTGGGGAAGACAGCTAATGAACACCATCCTACGTGACTGTGGTAGTTGTTGAGACTGACAGTTGACAATGGATCGTGATTCTGTCTTCTGTATTCAAGTTCTGGCAGAGTGCACAAAGGGAGTGAGGAGTACAGCAGGGAGATGGGAAGTGCTGAAGAGCTGCGAGTTGTGAGTGTCCCTTTTTGGGGCGAGGGGAGCCTTGATAAGGTTGATTTATTTAATCACATTAAGGGAAATTCACAGGAACACTATGCTTCCCTAAGATATTTCTCCTGGGCTGGGGATACATCTTAGTGGCACAGTGCCTGCCTGGCAAGGCAAAGTTCTGAGTTTGCTTCCATGTACACACTGCCCCCCCAGCCCCCAAAAAAGAAATTCTTACCTTCCTTCTTCTGAGAACTTCCCAGTGAAAAGAGTTATTTTTCTGTCTTGCAACCTCATGTGACAGAGTACCTCTCTTTCTTATCCCTGAAGAATCAAATACAGAGGGAGATAGAAAATGTCCAGACTGAATTTATGCAAATGAGAGCCACCCTGCACTCTGAGGAGGAGAGGCAACTGCAAAAACTGAAGACAGAGGAGGAAGGTATTCTGAATGGCCTGGCAGCATCTGAAAGGGAGCTGACCCGGCAGAGCCAGCTGGTGAGGGAGCTCATCTCAGATGTGCAGCATCGGCTGCAGGGGTCAGTGATGGCGACGCTGCAGGTAAGACTTCACAGAAGTTCCAGCTTCTGAGATTCAAGACAAGTGGAAATTATTTCCCTCTCTCTTCTGTGGCCATACTTTCCAGTGATGGTAATAAAGTCCTTTGGGCTAATGAGTACCTCACTGAAGTGAATCAGTTCCAGAGCTTATGGGAATAATTGCACTATATATATGTATATATAAAACAGAGGATCCCATTTCAATTCTTTTCTTTTCTTTTTTGTTTTTTGGTACTAGGGATTGAACTCACAATCTTGCATTTTTCATCAAGCACTTATGCTGCTGAGCTAAATCCGCAGCTTCCCATATCAATTCTTACGAAGTACAGTGTAAAAGTTAAATGTCGGAGGGAAGATCCATTGTATTCAGTGATGTTTTCTGATTCTCTGTTTTCTATTATTTAGGGCTAAGCATTTCTCAAGCATCATTTCATGATTCAAGGTAGTCATCGGTAATCAAAGAAACTTCAGGTTACAAATGATGTAGTGTTTTCTTTTATAGAATCAGTTGAAACTATTTGCATTTTAGCTCTCCTCAAAACAACATTGCCAACTAATATTTTTTCTTTAAATATTCAGGAAAATTCAGAACAAAAGTCATATCACTGTTTTGTTTTGTTTTGTTTTCTTGTTTTTTTTATTTGTTTCTTTTTTTGATACCGGGACTCACACTTCACCACTTTGCACTTTCTAGGCAGGCACTTGTGCCACTGAGCTAAACTCCAAGTCCCTTGTACTTTTTGGTTTTGTTTTGTTTTGTGTGTGGGGAGGGGAGTATAAATTTTTAAATTCTTTTCCTTGTCTAGATGAGGTAATCTACATGTCTCAAGTCAGTTTTTGGAAATCCATATTTTTGTAGGAATTTGTTCATTTTTCTCTAAGTTGAATTTGCAGTCATAGTCCTAAGAATTATCTATAATCCTTTTCATTTGTACATTATGTTGACCTTATTTACTTGTGAAATAAAAATGGCCTGTATGTATCACACATATCATGTTCATTTGAAATAGATATACATTGTGGAATATCTAAATGAAGCTAATTAACTTACAGATTACTTTACATATTTATCTTTATCTTTTTATATATAATATAAAATAAGCTGAATTTTGAAGTAAGCTGAATGTATATATATCTTTACATATTTATCTATATTTTTTATGATGAGAACAAAGTGTGTTCTGTATGCAATTTGTGAGAATATAATACAGAAGCCACAAATTTAACACAGTGGCATGTGTCTGCCTGGCAAGCTTGAAGTTCCAAGATCGATTCTCAGTACAAAAAACAAACAAATAAATAAATAAGTTGTTAGTAACTGTAGCCACCATGTTGTGCAATGAATTTCTTAAATATATTCCTTCTAAGTTAAGAACTGTATCTTTTGACAAAGGTCTGCGCATCTCTCACCCACAGGTCTTCATTCTCCCCATCTACTCTCTGCTTCTGGGATCACTTTTGTTTATTCCCTAATATTATTAAGTATTTAATATGCTGTACCGTTTTCTGACCTGGACTATTTCATTTAACGTAAATTCCTCCAGATTCATCCATGTTGCTGCAAAGGAGAAGATTTCATTTTGGTGGTTTTGGTTTTTTTTCTTTTTTTTTTAAATCAAAGAGCTTTACATTGTATATGTCATATTATCTTTATCCATTTATTCATTTATTGGTCCTGCAGTTGATTCCATAACTTGGATGTTTTGAATGATGCTTCAGTAAACATCATGAGAGTACAGATAGCACTTGGAATTAATGATGCTCTTCCTTTTCACATATTCCTACTGTTTAGACTGCTAGATTATCTGCTACTTACATATTTTTAATTTTTTGAGGAGCTTCCATACTGTTTACCATAAGGACTAAACTAAATTAGACACATCATAGTGTAAGAAGGTTCCTTTCTTTCCCCCGTCTTTGCCATCACTTTGATCACAGTAGTCATTTGAGCAGGTGTGAAGTCATGTCTCACTAACTTTTAATTTACGTGTCTTTGATGATGAATGAGTTTGAGCATTTTTTATATATGTGAGATCTATTCCTATGTGTTTGGGGAAATGTCTATTTAGCTGTTTTGTCCATTTAGTAAACTGAAATAGTTGTTTCTCTAATTTTCAATTGTATGAGTTCTTTTGGTGTTTGAATTTTAATTCTCTATCACCTATATGATTTGCAAATATCTTTTGCTAATCCACAGCCTGCCTGATCATTTGGTTAGTTGTTTTAGTTGATGTGCAAAAGCTTTGTAGTTTGAGGGAATCCTGTGTTTCTCATTTTACTTTTTTTTACATTGCTTTTGATTTTGTAACCAAAAACTCATTGCCAAACACTGTTGTGGAGTTTTTCCCTGTGTTTTCTTCTAGTAATTTTTCATTTTCATGTGAAGACTTTTTGGCATTTAGGAGCTCTTTTGTGTAGTTTTCATATATATTTTATGGGGTTTTTTTGGTATTTCTGTCAAGAATGTTGCAATTTTGATACGATTACATTGAATTTATAGGATTCACTAAGGAGTATGGGCATTTACCATTGTTAAATATTTCATGTGTTTCCATTTGTTTCTTCTTCTTCAGTTTCTTTCATCACTTTGTTAGAGTTTTCAGTGTCTAGGTCTTTCACACTTTTGTTTAATTTGATATTAAATATTTTATTTTATGGTAGCTATTGTCAGGGGGTTTTGTTTTCTTCTTCTTTGGACAATTCATTCTCAGTGTATAATGTCACCAAAATTTATATGTTGATTTTTTTTATCCTATAATTTTCCCAAATTTCCTCATGAGTTCTAAAAGGCATTTGGTGGAATGTTCAGTGTTTTCTCTCTCCAGCATCATATTATCTGAGAGTAATAAGAATTAAACTTCTTTCCTTCCACTCCTTATGGCCCTTATTTTTCTACCTCTCTGGTTGCTTAGGCTGCAGTTTCCTCTGTCATATTGGAGAGAAGCGCTAAGAATGGGCCTTGTCCAACTTAAGATACTAAATTGTAACGCTCCTGTGCCAGCAAAAAAACTAATAATTGTTTTCAAGGAATATATCTTTTATCCTTTATTTAGGAGAACTGTTTTGCTTTTATGTGAAATTCTAGGTTGACAGGTTCCTTTTTTTCTTAGTTTTACTACCTCATTCTAGCTGTTTCTGGCCTCTCGTGTCAGATAAGGAGTTAGCAGCCATGAACCATGTAGATGGCTTTTCTTTTGTGACAATTATTCTTTGTCTTGCTGTTTTTTAATGTCATTGTTTTTTCCTTTGTTTCTTTTTATCTTGCTTGGTTTTTATTTTGTCTTGCAGTACTAATGATGGAGCCCAGGGTTTCCCACATTCCTAGAGTGCCCTCCCACTGAACTGCATTTTCCAGCCCTTTCCCTCTGTCTTTGATCGCCAGAAAGCTGTCTGCATTGTATTTCATTCATCTCATTTCTCTAATTTGATTCAATGACTCCAGTGAGTTATTAATACCTTGTATACATTTTTTAAAAGTTTTTTCCTAATTTTTTATCTGTATCTCTCCATTTTTCTCCAGAAATACCCATTGCATATATATTTATATGTTTGCATTGGGTATTGTCTCACATGTCTCATGTCACAGGAGCTCTCTTCATTGCTTCAGTTTTTTGTTTTGTGTTGTTTTCATTTTTCTTTTTCTTGTTTTGTTTTGTTTTGTTTTTGATGGAAGTTCCATCAAGGGATCCATCTCAGAGCTTTCACACTAATTTATATCTCCTGAACTATTTTGTATTATGCATTTTGTGTCAGGATCTGAGTCCCTCAGTGGCCTAGCAGGGATTGACCTTGCAGTCCTGCTGGCTGTCTTCGGTGTGCCGGAGTTACACATGTGTCCATCGCACCTGGCTTTCCTCTTTTCTTTAGTTTGAAATTTTTCACTTTTAAGACCCAGCAATCATATAGTAGCTAAGCACTCTACACTGAGGTGCACACCCTTCTTCCTGATTGAAAATTGTCGTTAGAAGCATCTTCAAGTTCAGCCAACCTTTCATCACTCTTTTAATATGTTGTTAAACCTATCTAGTACTATTTTGGTTTTGTTATTTTACTTAAACCTCTAAAAATTTTCATTTTCAAGCATGTCTTCTCCACAAAATCTCTACTTGAGTTATTTTTCATGCTTTGCTTCCTTTAGCACAGTGTTGTCTACACTTTTAATCTAGTTAGAATAGTTCTTTGAGAGTCTTTCTTAAATCCAATATCTGGGATCACTCAGTTACTTCCAATTTATTCTGTTCATCACTTTCCCTTGTCTGTGGGTTGTACATCCTTTTTTCCTTGTAAAATTGATTTTTTTCTTTTTGTACTGGGGAATTGAACTCCAGACCTTGCACATGGCAAGCAGGCGCTTATATCACTGAGCTATATCCTTGGCTCTGCCTGGTTTTACATTTTTGTTTGTTTGTTTCTTTCTTTCTTTGGTTTTTTTTTTTAACTTTTAGTAAGATATTATTACTCAGGGTTCTTTTTCTTCCTTCCTCAGAAAAGATCGTTTTTCCTTTCCTCAGTAATTACATCCCTTTAGTCAGTGATGTCTCTGCTGACTTTGAAGATAAAGGCCCATTTCTAAGGGTGGCATTCTAGTTTTGCCTTTAGAGACAGTATATCCTTGGCTAACATCCACACTTAAACAGAGGCTGTACTGCATTCCCAGTAAGTTTTTTGTCAAAATGGATGTCCATTTAGATAGCAGGCTACATTCAAAGTACAAGCTGAAGCACCAAGAAAAACAATAGCTAGCCCTTTCCCTGCACACACACACACATGGCCATCACTGGGGACACTTCAGGCAGGTAACCAATACCAACCACGAGAAGCAGCAGCTAGCTTTGTACCTGTATGCCCACCATACACCATCAAGTGCCCGTAGACAGCAGGACGACTAGAACAGACCAGTCATGCTTCAGACAAATTATAGCACATGTAGGAAGTGCTTGGAAACCCAGAACTCGTCCATTGAGAGGAACCCAGGAAAATGTTAAGACAAAGAGTCAAAAGGCAGTCTCTGGCCTCTAACCCTTGCATAGCAACTCCAGGAGACATAGACATGGAAGACAATGGAAGTTACACACCTAAAGTTTCTGAAGTGAAGGCAACTGAAGTAAACAAAGAACTTCATGAGGCTATAAAAAAAATAGATCAGATAGATATCTGAGGTAAAACAAGAAATGAAAAATATAATAAAAGAATTGCTAAGAGTATCTAAAGAAGACATAGATTTAAAAATAGAGGAGCTTAGGAAAATGAGAGAAAGCCCAAATTAACACTGTAGGAAACATTTAAAATGGAAGAAAAAGATTGAAAGAGATATGCAGGAAATTAAAAACTGCATTGAAAACTGGTTCAACCATTTGAAAGAAACTGAAGATAGACTTTCAGACCTTCAAGACAGGGTTAAGCCTAGTGATTGTGAAAGGAAACAGCTTGTAAAAATAACAAGGAATCAGGAAGTAACAATTGAAAGGCTGCAAGATGATGTAAGGAAAAAATAACTTAAGACAGGTGTCAGCAAAAGAGGAGGAATCAACACAAATGACATTTAAAAAAATATTTACAGAACTAATACCAGAAATCTTCCCATCCATGGGAAATGGCACTGACATATAGATAAGTGAGGCATATAAAACTCAAGTGAGTCATAACCAAAAAAAATGTATACCCAGCCTTATAAGATCCCAGCAGTTCAGCACAAGAACAGAATAAGAAATATCAGCTTTAGAGGCAAAACCATGAGAACCATAGCAGACCTCTCAACACAAAGCATCAAGGCAAGAAGTCTGGAATCAAAACAACTTCTAACCCAGATTGATGTACCCTGCAAAACTACCATTCAGTTAATGGAGACACAAGATACTTCCATGACAAAGAACAATTGAAGGAATTCATGACCACCAAACCAACCCTACAAATAATTCTGAAGGCTATTCTAGAGAAAGATAAAAGTGATCACATGTCCAGAAACAGTAGCAGAGTGGAATCGCTAAGTGGGGTAAGCAGTTAAATAGAGGGGAAAAGTAGGGAGTCAATGGCATAAAAATAACAAGGCAGAGACAAGCCAGTGCATGTTCACTATAACTATTAATGTGGATGGCCTCATTTCACCAATAAAAAGAAACACAGGCAAGCGGATCAAGAAACAAGGTGTTCAGTATGTGGTACTGAAGAAACATTTAACTCGAAAGGCAATTCATAGACTAAAACTCAAAAGAGAAAAACAATTCTCCAAGTGACAGGGAACCAGAAAAAAGCTGGGATATCTTGCCCATCAACTGCAGAATAGATAAGAAAGATATGGATGGCATTTTTATTCAATAGAAAGCTACCCAGCTATAAAGAAGTGTCATCTCAAGGCTCTTGGTAAATGGATACAACTTGAGATCCTATACATGGGTAAAATGGTTCAGACTCATCTGGGTAAATATTGTATTTTTTCCCTCATATAAAAAGCTGAAGGAGTTAATGGGATCTAAAATTTACAGTACAGGGCTGGGGATTTAGCTCAGCGACATAAGCACCTGCCTTGCAAGTGAGTTGTCATGAGTTTGATCCCCAGTAACAAAAAAATAAAATAAAAAAATAAAATAAAATAAAATAAAATGTACAATAGATATTGTGAAAGTGAAAGGGGAGGAAACATCTAAAAAAGAAAGTTGGTAGCCATTGTTAATTTCATACTGTCTTGAAATCCTCTATTATTTTCATTGTACTATTTTCTTTGGTTGTATTATTTTTTTTTATTTTATATATGTGATGGTATGGACAGCTATTTTGAAGATATCAGGATACATTATGGTAGCCGTTGTTGATTTCCTATCATCATGTTGTGAAATGCTCTATCACTTTCATTGTTTTGTTTTTGGTCATTTTATTCTGTTTTGTTTCATTTGATTTGTTATGCCTGCTAATAAAGGCAGCTACTTTGAATACAACAGGCCTTAGGGTAGCCATTGCTGATTTTCTATTATCTTGTCTTGAAGTTCTATATCCCATTCACTGTTTCGTTTTGATTGATATATTCTGTTTTGTTTGGTTTTATTCTCTTCAAGGTAAAAAAAAAAAGTTAAAGAAAAAAAAATTTAGATGCAAACTCAAGCCATTTTCAAGCCAGCCATAGCTTAACTGATGCATTCTATGCACCTCTTTTATTCTTTTCTTTTTCTTTTAATTTTATTTTACAGAGAATAAAGCAAAAGAGGATAGAATAAAGCAGATCAGAACAGAACAATGCAAGCAACACAGCACTTCACAACAAGACAACTGAATATTAACAGTAGCTACCATAATGTCTCTTTCTTTTAAATAGTTGAGCATAGCTTCACACACACTAATATCAAACATAACAAAATAGAATAAAAGCATTCAAGAGAATGAAACTATTACAAGGCATTCTGAACCAAATAACAGAAGATGAACAATGGCTACTATAATAGCTCATTTTCCATAAAAAATTTGTTTATACTATCACACATATTAAAATCCAGTAAGACACAACATGATAGAACCAATGGAAATAGAAGAACAAAAGCATGGTAGGACTTCAAAGCAAGATGATAATAAATCAGCAATGGCTGCCATAATGTCTTGTTTTCTTCAAAGTAGCTGTTCATACCATCACACATAGTAAGGTCTAACAAAACAGAATAAAACCATTCCAACCAATGAAGGAAAACATTAAAAGGCTTCAAAACAATATAATGGGGGACCATGATTACCATAGAATCTTATGTATTCTTACCATTTCTTATACTAGGGAGACTATACAGTATTTATACATGTGAGTTTGATTTATTTGACTTATGAGTATGGTCTCAAGCTGCATCCATTTATTTATAAATATCTCACTGTGATCATTCTTTATAGCTGAGTAGTACTCCAGTGTATAAAAGTACCACCATTTTTTTATCCATTCCTCAGTTGATGGGCACTTAGGTTGTTTCCAAGATCTGGCTATTACAAATTGTGCTGCTATAAACATGGGTGCACATGTGATATTTTCAGTTCTTCTGGGAATATGCCTGGGAGTGGAATAGCTGGGTCAAATAGGACTTCCACTCCCAGGTTTTTGAGAAATCTCCATCCTGACCTCCACAGTGGTTACGCCAGTCTACACTTCCACCAACAGTGCAGAAGAGTTCCTTTTTCCCCACAGCCTCTCCAGCATTTGCTGTTGGTACTTTTGTTGATCCTGGCCATTCTTTCCAGAGTGAGATGGAATCTCTTTTTCTTTTTAATTGTATTTTAAAGAGAGTAAAACAAAAGAGGACAGATCTAAGCAGATCAGAACATAACAATTTAAGCAACACAGCACTTCACAACAAGACAATTGGATATTAACAGTAGCTATCATAATGTCTCACTCTTTGAAATAGTTGAACTTAGCTTTACACACCATCATGTCAAATATAACAAAGTATAATAAACAACTCAGGAGAATGGAAGTATTCCAAGACATTCTGAACCAAAAAACCAAAGATGAACAGTGGCTGCTATATTATCTCATTTTCCATAAAAATTTTGTTTTTACTATCATACATGTTAAAATCCAATAATGTGATAGAACCAATAGTAATAGAAAAATAAAAGTACAGTAGAACTTCAGAATAATATGATATTAAATCAACACTGGCTACCATACTGTCTTGTCTTCAAAGTAACAATTCATATGATCACATATATTAAGATCAAACAAAACAGAATAAAACCATTTGAACCAATGAATGAAGACATAAGACATCAAAGCAGTATAATGGTGAACCATGATTTCCATAAAATCTCTGTACTCTTACCATTTCTTACACTAGGGAGACTATACGGTATTTATACATGTGAGTTTGATTTATTTCAGTTATGGGTATAGATTCAAGATGCATCCATTTATTTATGAATATCTCAATGTGATCATTCTTTATCGCTGAATAGTACTCCATTGTATAAAAGTACCACAATTTTTTTTTTAGATTTTATGTAAAGAGAAACAAAAACATGTAAATGGTAGAGATAATACAGAATTCCAAAAAAAAGATAATAAGAAATCACTTGTTAATAAATTACATATTATCCTCTTAGAAATAGTTGTTCAAGTTACAAAATTAAAGCATACAAAGTAGATAGTGAGAGTGTGAATGGCTACGCATACATGAATCTCTACAATTATTTCTATCCTTTCTGTATTAGAGGGAAAAACAAAACTTAGCAAGACAAAACAAAACAAATTCCTATAAAAATATGAAACCAAAAAGTGGTATAAAACCACAGTACAAGGTGATCTACAATGATTACTGTGTTGTTTCTTATTATCTTCAATAGAATGTCTATATCATCAGGCATAATTGTATATAGCAGTATAATTGAGTATAGCAGTAAATAACAATATTAGTAAAATAAAAGTACCACAATTTTTTTATCCCTTCCTCAGTTGATGGGCACTTAGGTTGTTTCCAAGATCTGGCTATTTAAAATTGTGCCATTATAAACATGGGTGTGCATATATCACTGTGGTAAGATGTTTTCAGTTCTTCTGGGAATATGCCTAAGAGTGAAATAGTTGGGTCAAATGGTATCTCCAACCCCAGATTTTTGAGGAGTCTCCAGATTGACCTCCACAGTGGTTGCCCCAGTCTACACTCCCACCATCAGTGCAGAAGAGTTCCTTTTTCCCCACAGCCTCTCCAGCATTTGTTGTTGGTACTTTTGTTGATCCTGGCCATTTTTTCTGGAGTGAGATGGAATCTCAGTGTGGTTTTAATTTGCATTTCTCTAATGACCAATGATGATGAACATTTTTTCATGTATTTATTTGCCATACATATTTCTTCATCTGAGAACTATGTGTTTATCTCAGATGCCCATTTTTGCCTTGGGTGTTTGAATTTCAGGGGTCTGATTTTTTTTTAATTCTTTATAAATTCTAGAAAGAAGTCCTTTATCTGAGCGACAGTTCACTAAGATTTTTTCCTAGTTTGTGGGTTTTCTTTTCACTATGCTGGAGATTTCTTTCAACATGAACAGACTCTTTAATAAGATGTGATCCCACTTATTGATTCTGGGAAGTATTTCCCATGCAGTTAGGTCTTATTTATGAATTCTCTACCTAACCCTGGGTCTTCAAGATTTTTACCTACTTTGTCTTCCAACAGATGTGGTGTTTCTGTTTTAATATTTAGATCTTTGATCCATTTGTATTTTAGTTTAGTACATGGTGATAGGCATGGGTATAGTTTTGGTTTTTGGCATATGGATAGCCAGTTTTTCCAGCACCATTTATTAAAGAGACTGTTGTTCTTCCAGTTAACATGTTTGGCCCCTTTATTAAAGATAAGGTGGTTGAGTGTGTTTGTAGTTGTGGTTGTATCTTCTACTCTATTCCATTGATCTTCAAGTCTGTTTTTATTCCACTACCATGTTGATTTTATTACAGTAGCTTTGTAGTATAACTTCAAGTCAGGGATTGTGATGCCTCCCGCCTTGGCTTTGCTGCTTAGAATTGCCTTTGCTATTCTAGGTCTCTTCTGGTTCTAGATGAATTTTAGGAGTGATTTCTCTAGATCTGTAAGGTATGTCAGTGGTGTTTTCATTGAGATTGCATTGAATCTGTATAATAATTTTGGAAAAATGGCCATTTTCACAATATTTATTCTTCTTATCCATGAACGAGGGATGTCTTTCCATTTTCTGAGGTCCTCTTTGACTTCTTTTTTCAGTATATTATAATTTTTCCTGTATAGCCCTTTTACTTCTTTCATTAGATTAATTCCTAAATATTTCATTTTGGGGATGCTAGTGTAAAGAGTGTGGTTTCTCTTATTTCTCTTTCTGTGATTTTGTTGTTAGTGTATAGGAATGCTATTGATTTTTGAATATTGACTTTGTATCCAGCTACATTGCTAAATGTATTTATTATATCTAGAAGTCTTTCAACAGAGGTTTGGGGGTCTTCTATGTAGAGTATCATGTCATCTGCAAATAATGATAGTTCAACTTCCTCTTTTCCTGTCTTTATTCCTTTTATTTCTCTCTCTTGTCTAATTACTCTGGCTAGTATTTCCAGTACTGTGTTGAATAGGAGTGGTGATAAGGGACATCCTTGTCTTAAACCTGATTTTAAGTTAAAGGCTTTCAGTTTTTGGCCGTTTAATATGAGGCTGGCTGTTGGTTTGTCATAGATGGCCTTTATCATATTGAGGTAGAGACCATCTGTTCCAATTCTCTGTAAGGTTCTTATCATGAATGACTGTTGGATTTTATCGAAAGCTTTTTCTGCACCTATAAAAATGATCATGTGATTCTTACTTTTGGCTCTATTGATATGGTGGATTACATTTATTGATTTATGTATGTTGAACCATCCCTGCATGCCTGGGATGAATCCCACTTGGTCATGATGTATAATCTTCTTGATGATTTGCTGCATCCTGTTTGTCAACATTTTATTGAGAATTTTTGCATCTATGTTCATTAGGGAGATTGGCCTGTAGTTCTCTTTTTTAGTTCGGTCTTTCTCAGGTTTTGGTACTAGAGTGATATTTGATTCCAGGAATGACATAGCGAGAATTGCTTCCCTTTCAATTTCATTGAAGAGTTTGAGGAGTGTCAACATTAACTCCTCTTTGTATTTCTTGTGGAATTCTCCAATGAATCTGTTTTGGCCTGGGCTCTTCTTTGTTGGTAAGGACTTAATTATATTTTCAATTTCATTAATAGAAATTGGGTTATTCAGCAGTTTTACACCTTCTTGATCCAGCTTTGGTGGTTCATATTTTTCTAGGAATCTGTCCATTTCGTCTGTGTTGTCAAACCTATGAGAATAGAGGTTTTCAAAATAGGTGTTGATGAGCTTCTGAATTTCACCTTTTTCATTCCATATTGCATGAATTTGAGTCTTTTTTAAATTAGGTTGGCTAGGTGCTTATCAGTTTTATTTATTCTTTCAAAGAAGCAACTCTTTGATTCATTGATTCTTTGAATTATTTTCTTAATCTCTATTGCATTAATTTCTACTCTGATCCTTATAATTTCCTCCATTCTTTTGGCTTTGGGCTTGGCTTGCTCTTCTTTTTCCTAATGTTTGATGTGTAGTATCAGTTTGTTTATTTGTATTCGTTCTGTTTTCCTAATGTGGGAACTCAGTGCAGTAAGTTTCCTCTGAGGACTGCTTTCATTGCATCCTACAGATTCTGGTAAGTTGTATTTGTATTTTCATTTGCTTGTAGATATTGTTTAATTTCTCCTTTAATTTCCTCAGTAACCCATTGATTGCTCAAGAGTGTATTATTTCATTTCCATGTGTTTGTGGAGTTTTTGCGGTTTCTTTTATCATTAATTTCTAGTTTCATGGCACTGTGATCTGATGACATGCATGTGATAATTTCAATTCTTTTGCATTTACTTAAATGTATTCTATGGGCTAGTATATGGTCTATTTTAGAGAATGTGCCATGTACTGCTGAGAGGAATCTATATTCTGATGCTGTTGGGTGGAACACTCTGTATATGTCTATCAAGTCCATTTGTTCATAGGTGTGATTCAATTCTGTTATTTCTTTGCTGATTTTCTGTCTAGTTGATCTGTCCCTTTGTGTCAATGATGTGTTAAGGTCTCCTCTTATAATTGTGTTATTGCTTATTTGGTTTTTCATTTCTGATAATATTTGCTTTGTATAGCTGCGTGCTCTGGAATTTGGTGCATATATATTTAAGATTGTTATCTCTTCCTCTTGAATTTTTCCCCTAACTAGTATATAGTGACCTTCTGTATCTCTTTGGACCATTCTTGGTTTGACGTTCACATTGTCTGCAAACAGCATAGCTACCCCCACTTTTTTTTGAGTCCTGTTGCATAAAGTATTGTTTTCCATTCTTGGACTTTCAGTCTATGAATTTCCTTTTGGGTTAGATGGGTTTCTTGTAGATAGCATATGGTTGGACATTGTTTCTTGATCCATTCTGCTAGTCTGTTGCTTTTAATTGGTTAATTGAGGCCATTTACCTTAATGGTTTTAACTGTTTTGTATCGTTTTATTATTGTCATGCTTTCTGCTGTTGTATCTTTACCTTTCCATTCTGTTTAATTGTCTGTCTTGGTTAGTGGTTTTTTCCTATGTGTATCTAGAATGTCTTTGAGTATTCTTTGAAGGGTTGGTTGGGTGATCATGAAGTTCTTCAGCTATTCTTTGTCATGAAAGTACTTTATTTCTCCATCCATTTTGAAGGACAGTTATGCAGGGTACATCAGTCTGGGTTGGAAGTTGTTTTCCCTTAGTTTCTGAAATATTTCACTCCATGCTCTTCTTGACTTCATTTTTTTGTGTTGAGAAGTCTGCTGTGATTCTGATAGGTTTTCCTTTATACACCTATAAAGCTTTTCCTTTATACACCTTTATACACCTGTCTTTTCACTCTAACAGCTTTTAATATTATGTTCTTATGCTGGATATCTGGGATGGTGATTATTATATGTCTGGGTGTAGTTTTATTTTGGTTATGGCTGTTTGGAGTTCTGTATGCTTCACTAATCTGTATGTCAGTTTCCATTCTCATGTTTGGGAAATTTTCAGCTATTACTTCTGTAAATTGCCTCTTGATATCATTTGTGTTGTCCCCTTCTTTTTCATTTATCCCTATTAATCTTATGTTGTTTTTTCTTTGCCTCATCTTGCAACTGTTGAATTATTATTTCCTAATTCCTTGTTATTTTTAACAGATCTTTCCTTTCCTGTTCACTATCTGCAATCCTATCTTTGAGGTCTGAAATTCTATCTTCACTTTCCTTGAGTTGATTTTGGCAACTTTCAATAGAATTTTTGATTTCCTGTACATCTCTTTGAATCTGCTTCATATAGTATGTTTGTTTCTTACATGGTTCATTCAGGGATTCTGTTTTCTTTGTTCCTCTAATTTTTTAGCTGTGTCTTCTTTAGATGTGTTCACTATTTCTTTCACTGCTTTTATCATTTCTTCTTTTACCTGGGAGATTATTTATGATTTGAGTTCCTTCATAACTTCCTGTACTTGCTTCTTTATTTCAGTTGATATCATTTCAGGTATTTTAGGTGTATCACTAGTATTTTCTTCTATGTATGTGGCTCCCAGGCTTTCTTGGGATGGGCTGGAGGTTTGAGATTGCATTTTGGTCTTTCATTTTGTCATTTTCCTATATTTCTGTATTTCGAGTGATGTTCCATAACTTTCCCTGGGCATGTTAGAAACCACCTCCTGTGTCCTTGGCTCCTAGGATTCCAGAACCTTGCCTCCCATGGTTGAATAAAGGTCACTGGGCATGATCCACTCAAGCCTGAGAAACCTATCCAAGCAAGTCCAGTGTCCTAGGAGGCTGGGCGGGCATTCAAGCACCGGGAGTGATGTCCCAAACTCTCCTAGGCCAGGGCCAGCAAGCTGGAACTCCCCTAACCACCATGAGGGCCTAGCTCCCTTCTCATCGCTGGCCTGGTCTCTGGTTGAATAAAGGTCTCTGGGCTTGTGCACTCAAACCTGAGAAACCTTTCCAGGTTATTCCAGTGTCCTAAGGGGCTGGGTAGGCACCCAAGTACCAGGAGTGATGTCCCAAACTCTCCAGGGCCAGCGCCAGTGAGCTGGAACTCTGCTCACCGTCGCGCGGGCCTAGCTCCCCTCTCACCTCTTTTATTCATATGGGTGCATCTTTAGTTCATCCAGAATTGTGCCACTTCATCCTAGCTTAGCAAGTATATCCACTTCCTGTGTTATTAGCAGCCACACAGTTGGATTTTAAGGTGGTTAGCTGATCTAATGCAAGTGCATTCCAGATTTCTGTCCAAACAAAAGTCTATCTGCAATGATAACATGAATAACTCACTAAAAACCATTGAGCATAGTGATGAAACTAGGCTAATACAACTGGAATTCAGTGTGAATATTTTAAATTTTAGGAGAACATATTGTAAGAGAGAAGGTCTCATGGTTGGTATTCAATATTACACATCCTAGTGTTTATATTTATGACTTCATTATTGATGAGATTGGGCATGTTCAGGGTGGTATGGCTATAGACCTTCATTACTGAACATATTAAACTGCATTTACCTGGCAAAGCTAAGTAGAAGTAGAATTAAAAACAATTTCCTATACATATAATTCAAGTCATGGTTAAGTCCCTTTGAGTTAACATGTAAAAAGAGAGGTGATCCTTGTTAAAAGCCTTATTTACATGTCCCCTCAGCAAAAACCATGTAAACTTTTCTGGAATTATTAGTTGTTTATCCTTGATTCTGCAAGGCCTGTTCACACCTAGGAAATGATGGTGAATTATAGTATGCATGTATAATATAAGTGAAAGAACCATTTATTAATTTAAACCATTTCATGCATAGCCATGTTTGGTGGGATTGAATTTTATCTTAACTGTTCTCTTTTGTACTATAAAAGCTCCATTCTCAACCTATCAGGTGCTTCTGAGAATGTCACAAAACTGCGTAAGTCAGGGAAGTCCATTATTTTTAACTTGCATTCTTTTTCTCACTAGGATGTGAAGAACACCATTGAATGGTATGTGTGTGATAGCAAAGACTGAAAGTTTGTACATAAGATTGTGATTATTAAAATTAAGGAGTGTTCAATGGGAATAGAACATTTCCCAGGTTGGGCAATTTAAGATGCAGTACTACATAAATGGCTTCTCACAGAGTTTTAGTGTTTTATTACTATTAAGAAAACACCACAATGGACCAAATTATATGGTAGGAATTTGATTTGTGCAGAGTCATGGTAAAGACAAGTAGTAGAATTAAGCTTAATGTGTTGCACCATCAACTTTCTTGGTGTCACCATTTTATTTGCTGTGTACCTCCATCTAGCGCTAGGCTTTAGACTTAATATGGGTTTGATTTATTGTGGATGGAATACATCTTCTTACCAAATGGCAAGAGTTGTCCATTAGAATAATGCCTACATAAAGTATTTATATTTTTCTCCTGAAAACAATAGCGATTACATCCAGAAACTGGGGTTGAGTCTGTGAAACATAATTTTGGCCCAAGTGCAAACAGATGAAGCACCTTAGTCTCATCACTGAGAAGAATTTGGGAAGGTATCATCTTGCTGGCTGCAATTGCACACCTGCCTAGCAGAGTCAGGCTTTTCCAAACCCATGTGTTTTAGTTAGGGGTTGTGCTGAGAACAATTAGAATTGGGACATGGAATTTGTAATATTGTTTATGATGGGAACCCAGAGTTAAAAAAAGAAAGTACAGGAAATCTATCCACAACACTAAAGATATAGGATATTCAACTAAGGGCCTGAATCCCAAAGCCAGGTACTATATGAGTCCCGATGGAAATCTAGAACCCATGACAGTGCCTTCCACAAGAAAACTGGAGATCTAGAGCCCACTAGAAGGACTCACCAGTCTCTTTTATGGATCTGCACTGGGAAGGCCCAAAGGTCAGTGGTGGAAGCTAGAAAGTCTGTGCCAGCTGGGTGAAGGAGCTGTGCTGGTAGGTTGAGGGTTCTAGGCTGGAGCTGAGAAGTCACGCTCAAAACAAAGACCAGGGCTGTCCTGAAAAGCACCACAGCCATCCCCAGTGAAACAGAGGCCCCGAACTCCTCCAACACAGTCCAGTACATACCAGGAACCCAGCATGAAGAGTTCATCCTGAAGATTAAATGGCACACGTCTTCCCCTCTGGAGCCAGGAAGTAATGCTCCATGTAAGGACCAGAGCTTCTCAGGAGAACCAACGGCTCAAACAGCAACACATTGGAGAACCCAGAATGCCTCAACACCATCCTTCTCCTTCTCCACCTCTGTTTATGCTGGCAACTTTACACAAGTGGAACATCTTTGCTCAGCACCATGGTGATTTAATCCAGCTGGTGTTAAACTGACCACCAGTTTTTAATCTGCAACAACATGGAATTGAGATTAGTATTAGTTTGGTGTTCTTTTGTGAAGGTTTGCAATGTTTCCCAAAGAAAAAAGAAAATTTGAAACATCAGATGGTGTCTGAAGACCTTTCTGTCCACAAAGAACTTAGGAGTTCTGGGCCTTCTCCAGGTGGGGTTCATACCTTGATACTCCAAGACACATAGGAGCCGGATGTTGCAAGTGTACTTACTGATAACTTTCTCAGGAGCTCACATCTATGGCAATAACTCTTCCAGGCATTAGTTTGTTTTCTTAATTTTAAGCAGTGGTTTTGTTTTAAAATCCTTAAGAAAGGGAAACCATTTCTGACCAGTTTTGATCTTGCAAAGATCACACAGAATGACTGAGAAGGCAGATACGTTTCTTAGGACTTCAGGATCAGTAAGGAGTTTGCCTTGACCCTTCCTAGGATCCCCAGGGATGATTTTAACCGGAAACCTGAGTGGTGCTGAGCATGGTGGTGTATGCCTGAAATCCCAGCACTTGGTAGGATGAGGCAGGAGGATGATCAATTTCAAGAGCAGCCTGAGCTATAAAGTTAGCTCAAGGCCAGTCTGAACAGCAAGAGTCTGTCTCAAAAAGATAAAGAATGAGGAAAAATGAGATGAAATTATAGATGTGAGTGGTGTTTGTGAAACAAACAGGTATGAGATGGGGAGTTCACTGTTTTTCCCTCCTTAGGAGTAAGTTATTGACTGTGAAGCAACCGAGAACTTTTCCCAAGGAACAAAGGATCATGTTCCAATCTCCTGATCTGAAAGAGATTCTATAATCACATCAAGGTGAGTAGAGCTAAGTGGATGAAATGATCCATGCCTGCCTGTAATCCTAGCTGATGAGCAGGCTGAAGCAGGAAACTTACATGTTCAAATTCAGTCTGAGCCATTTAGCATGGTAAGGAGACTGTCTCAATGTAAAAGTTTGAAAGGGTTGGCGATGTGCTTGATGGAAGACCCCTTACCTAGCATACAATAGGTACTGGGTTCAATCACTAAAACTTCCCCAATGGGAGGAGGTTGTAGTAAGGAAAGGTAGATTAAGTGTGTGGCTATGGGATTCTAGACAAGTGAGGAGCTAATTGGGAGAGTGTGGTGCATAGTATTTAACTAGGAGACAAGGGAAAATTAGTTTCTGCTGGTGATATGATCATATTATTGGGGAATGACCATTCATCCTCATTCACCAGTTCACTGACCAAGTGTAGTCCCTTGACTTCTGGTACACTGGAGATCAAATAGATGTGAATGCGACTCCTTTGTCTACATTTAGTATTATGAGTTTTTGTCATTTCAAAGTTAATGCATGTCAGTAGTTGAGAGTTCAACGGTGAATTCCAAAGCTGCCTCCAAAAGGAAAGAATTGTTCTAGAAAAGGTGGGGCAGGAGGAGCAGCCTCTGCAAGTGATAGTGCTGACAAGAAGGCTAAGGGTTCCAAAAGTGGTGGCAATGCAGTAAAGGTCCAGCACATGCTAGGTGAAAAGCATGGCAAAATTATGGAAGCCATGGAGAAGTTAATAAAGTCTGGAATGAGATTACATGAAGAGACCACAGAATAGAGTGAAGATAAAGCTAGGTAAGGGGGTAACTTGGGTTGCATGACCAGAGGGTCCATGGTAGAACCACTTCAAGAAGCAGCATTTGCCTTGTCTATGAGTGGAATGGATAAGCCTATCTTTACAGACCCACCAATTAAGACAGAATTTGGATACCATATTAGTATGGTTGAAGGGAGAAAATAAAATTATACAAAGTTAATGGATGTCCAATGATACTGGGTTAAAGGAAATTGGTTTAGCAAGCCTCCCTCTCTTTAATATATTTCATACTTTATAGCTCATATTTTGAGACTTGTATTTCTCCTTTCCCACACACATGCATTCTCTTCTCATTGGAATACACACTCTGAATGTAGCTTTTGTCTTACCTGCATGCAATCCTTCTGCCAGTACTACCATCTTTGGACTTACAGAATGCCTTACCCTCCATCAAGGTACATTACATAGGATTGCTTTCCACTCCCAGGAAATGCCTTGTGGCACTTGTGCTGCTCAACCTTTTCCTTGCATCTTATTGAAAGAAGGATGATAGAGAACCCGTAAACAATGTAAGGGATATACAATGCCCAATCTGCTAGATGTCCAAAGTGCTGCATTTGTATTCTATACAATCAAAGAATAAATTCTAGGAACAATGGAGGCAAAGAATAAAAAGTATTGTTGGGGATATAGCTCAGTGGCATGAGTGTCTGCTGTCAAGGGCAAAGTTCTGAGTTTAATTCCTAAAACCAACCAAACAAATGAACAAAAAAGAATAGTAAGTTTTTACTGAGACAAAAAAAAGCTTTTTTCTAAGAGACACAGAAGGGATCTTAAGTGGGTGGCCAGGGTCTCCTTTTCTCAAAGGAGCCTTCTAGAGCAAAACCATGAAGTAAGGAGGGTCAAGATGGGACAGAAGTATAATCAACCAATAAAATTACAAGTATAGTCCCTTAGGTGATATTGCTTCAATGGAAACATCACAAAGCGGGTGTGAGGCAGGAAAATTATGGTCAGCCAATAAGATCACAAGTATAGGTAATACTGGGTAAATGGAGATTAATTGAGGGAGCAAGTCACATAGCAAGCTCACAGGGAAGGACAAGCGCTCTCCTTGACGTGGTGAGCTAAGGATGTTTTGGTCCTGGGCCCAAAGTGATTGATGCCTATTGAGAATAGGCACACAGTATGAGGGAATAGGCTCCCTCTCCTGCTGAGACAACTCTTTTCTTCAGTCTGGGAGCCATCCTGCCATCCCTTCACTCATCTCCTCCTTTCAAGCCTGTCCTTGTGATTTTGGTAGGGGAAAGAAAAGTAAGAACTACACAAGAATTTTGGTAGAAGAGTTCTGTGTTTATCCTGTTCAGTAAGGCAGGGGAAAATAAAAAATCACTCTATAAATTTGATCATATGATATGAACTGAAAGTAAAGTGTCTGAAATTATTGTGACATAATTAGTATGATGTCAAACTTGTTTTCTTTTTTACATCTTTTTCTTTTTTGACTCAATATTTTAGTCTTGATTTTTGCCTACTCAATATTGATTTTATTCCTACCTTTCTTACTCTGTCCCTTTTTAATTTTCCCAACTTCAGGATCCAGAGCAGGAGAAACATCAGTATCAGGACACAAGGAAGCACGGCACCAGCGTCCAATGCTGCGGCCGTCCTGGAAATTGTCAAGGAAGAAGTGCCCTACCCCGCCCCATCTCACTAGAGCTCAAGACAGAACCTGTGAGCACAAACTGTGGCTATACTTTCTACAAATGTGCATCACTTCAAGTTAGGAGCCCATGGAACATGAATAAGAGTGAGCCGCTGCTCTGTATGGCAAATTCCCTACCAGTTTGAAACCCTGAGGCCCAATCTCCTCATGGCCAACTTAATGGAGAAGCCCAGACGGTGAGCCCAAAGGCAGATCACTGTGACTTCCATGGGGAGAAATTCCTGCTGTTCTGTAAGGAGGATGGGAAGGTCATTTGTTGGCTATGTGAGCGTTTTCAGGAGCACCGCGGTCATTACATGGTTCTCATGGAGGAGGCTGCACAGGAGTATCCAGTGAGAGATCAGGGTTGTGGGAAGATGGACCAGCAAACAGTACCTGGGAGGAAACTTCCACTTTGCACTATAGGTTAATTAGTTTGCCAGCATGGAGCTGAGGTCTGTGATTTGTGTCCATTTTTTTGTTTATCTTCTGCAGCCCAATATATGTATTTGTAGACTCCATTTAATTGCAGGAGAATAAGCCAAGAGTAAAAGATGCTAAACAAAAGCAAAAATTCTTGTAACTTTTACTAGATGGGTAGAGATTTGGTGCCCAGTTGAAGCTCTGATTACTACCTGTTTCACCAGAAGAATAAATGAGATGGGTTCAGATACAGGTTCTTCCTTTGATGTAGACTCTGTTTTTAGTTGTGAGACACAAAGAATCAGCCTACAGTTAGTGAAGAAGGCTTGAATTTATTTCTTAAAGAAAAATTTCCAAGAGACATAACAAAGACATTCATGTCCTCAGGTGTTTTTCTCATCGACTTTTTCTGTCTTAGTAAACTCAGGTTTCATGCACATTTATCCACCCTGAGGTGCTGAGATGCTCATAGCATGCCTCTTCTGTGATTCCTCTCTCACAGAAGCTCCATGAAGTCCTGGAGAAGTTGGTGATGGATGAGAAAGAGTTTGAGAAGTGGAAAGCTCACATTGAAGAAGAAAGAAGTTCCTGGAAGGCAGGAAATGACACTTCCTAAGACTGTTAGCCAGAAATCTGACAGGATCTTGGAAAAGATGTCCCTTCTTTATTCTCTGGCACTTGTTGAGTCAAGACATTTGATGACTCCTATGCATGATTTTCCTTTTGGGAGTGTGGTCTGAAGAGTGATCCTCACTAATGCATATGGCTGTTTGGAGGGAGGTGATCACACTGAAGGGTGTTGGTTAAGACAGCTAGTGAACACTGTCCTACATGACTGTGGTGGTTGTTGAGACTGACATTTGACAGTGGGTCATGATTGTGTCTTGTATTCAAGTTTTTGCAGGGAGTGCACAAGGGGAACAAGGAGTAAAGCAGGGA
>PVLA01015453.1:0-25254 GCA_004027455.1 Hydrochoerus hydrochaeris
TCTTGATGATATAGAAGTAGGCAGGAGTTCATGAACAAAAATCAAACTGCAAGGGAAGTACTTTCCAGAATCAGCAACTGGGATCTCATCTTATTAAAAAGTTTTTGCACGTCAAAGGCAATCTCCAGCAGAGTGAAAAGAAAACCCATAGATTGGGAAAATATTTTAGCCAATTTCCCTTTGGACAAAGGATGTCTATCTAGAACCTATGAAGATTTTTTTTGAAAAATCTGGCCCTTAAAATTCAAGGATCCAATCCAAAAATGAACATCTGAGATAAATACACACTTCTCAGATAAAGAAATACAAGTGGCAAATAAATATTTGAAAAAATGTTCAACATCAATGATCATTCAGGAAATGCAAATTAAAACACTGAGATTTAATCTTACCCCAGAAAGAATGGCCAAGACCATGAAATCAACCAATAAAAAATGCTGGAGGGGATGAAAGGAAAAATGAACACTTCTGAACTGTTGGTTGGAGTGTAGACTGGTGTAACCACTGTGGAAATCAGAGAGGAGATTTCTCAGAAAAGCTAGGATTAGAGATTCCATTTGACCCAGCTATCCCACTTTTGGGCATTTTCCCAGATGAATTGAAAATATACCACAGTGATATATGTGCACTCATGCTCATAGCAGCACAATTTGTAATAACCAAATGTTGGCAATAGCTCAAGTACCCATCAATCAAGGGATGGATAAAAAAAGTTTGGTATTTTTATGCAATGGAGTATTACTCAGCTAAAAAAGATTGCATCAAGACTTTTATAAGTAAATGGATATGACTTGAGAACATACTCATAAGTGAAATAAATCAAACTCACATGTGTAAATACCATATTGTCTCTCTAGTGTAAGAAACTGAAAAAATTATACATGTTCCAAAATCTATGATGAATACTATGTAAAGGTAAGCACTGTTCAAGGAGGAAAAGTAATTAGAATAAGGGAAAGGAGAAAAGAAGGAAGAGAAAAGGGAAAAGACATAAATATATATATATATATATATATATATATATATATATGATAGCTAAACTGACTATACTACTAATTGTATTCATTATTGGAAAAGGCCAGTTAATTTTCATATATTTAGATCAATTTTACATGTCTATATCTGTTAATCTAAACAATCCTCTTGAAAGCAACAATATACAATATTAAACCATTGTCAAATTCCTATCATATTGTTTTGTAAACCTATACTGTTATTGTATTTAGTTTCTTGTTGCTCATTTGTCTGTATTGCTTTTTTGCTTTTCTTTTCTGTGACTTTTTAATCTCACATAAAAAATAAAAAGTAAAAAAACAAAGTGCATAGTACAGTATGATTATTAATACTGAAATTCCAAATGTTTTTTAAACCATCCAAAAAATATTAATTATACTTGCTTTTTTACCCACAATAAAGCTTCATAGCTGTTTAAAAATATGAAGTTCTTTTGTGGAGTAGCTGAAATTATACCAGCACTGTGGATACTTCTTGTTTCCTCATGCTGTAGTAAGAGGAAGTCAAGTTTGAGTACTGCTTGGGCAACTTAGTGAGCCCCTGTCTCAAATAAAAATTAAAAAGATCTGCAGCTATATCTCAGTGTGAGGGCCCTACATTCCATACCTAGCACTCTGGAAAAAAAAATAAAAAGAATCAATCTATGTATGACAATTCCAAATGTCTTGGATAAAGTAAAAATAAAATGAACTAAAAGACCATTATTCTTGGACTATACAGTGCTATAATGAAAGAAAATAAAAACACAATAGCATTTCAGTTGTAAATACAGAGATGTGAAAATAAGGAGTGCATCTATATGACAGAAATAAAAAAAATACTACCAATGTAAATGGAAAGAAAATGCTTTCTTAGGCAAATAAATATCAGTGCAAAACTCTACCTATCTAGATACCAAAGTTTCCATCAAAAAAATCTTGAAGAAATAAGTTGTCCTCCTGTCCAAAGGCCTGCATGCCACATGGTAAAAGTTTGGATTTTTTTTTAATGCAAAATTCCCACTTTTCTACTTCTCAAATTTTTGATTAGCAATATACATGTTTTCATTGCTAGAATTATTGGTTTCTGCAAACAAAATATTCAGGTTGATGTTCATAAAAGCTAATATTACAAATGGCCAGTTCTACTATACTTCAAGTATGCTGGGCATTCACTATGGGGACAAAACCATTTCTACACAAGGAGAATTAGCTCCAAAAATGATATTCCCACTTGGAACTTATTCCAACTAAAAAGAATGCTAATTTTCATCATTGCTATATTTTCAGAAGGCAGAGTGAGAATTTTTTAAAAATATGATTTATGAATATAATCAAATACTGTGCTTCTGAAATACATTAGTTGAGATACTTAGCATAACTCTCGATTCTTTTTTTTGATTTTTTTTTGAAAATTTAAGACTATCAGTACAATTTAGGTTTATACTGACTGCATTCATTATGGGGAATTTGTATCTATACTTAGTTTGCCTTCCCACTTCCCTCTTAGGACTTTATTTCATCCAAAATCCAGCCATGCCTGATGGTTTCTGTGCTTAATAAATATACCTAGACAGTCTGATTTCCTGAGTTTTCCACATCTCCCTGTCTGGTAACCAATTTCTACTTTCAACTCAACTTCCCTTTTCTGTTTTGTACAGAGCACCAACTTCAAACACAAGCTTTTCAGAAAATTCTTTCCAAATTATCACAGGCAAATAACCTCCTTCCTAATATCTCTCTACTATTAAAATACATATGAGTGAGCCAGGATTTAACTCAGTTTCGTAGGTGCCTGCCTGGCAAGAAAAAAGTCATGGGTTCAATCCCCAGTACAAAAAAAAAAAAAAAAATTTAAAATGCATAAGTGTGAATTTATCAAATCATTTAGTCTGTAAGTATATTCTTTTCTCACTTTTAATTCAACTTCTTTCATTTATTTGATTTCGCAATATATTTTAGGTTAAGTAAACATTCTTTTCCTTCATTCAGTTCAAGATACACCAAGAGAAGTTTACTAGAGACCAATCACTTTAGATCAGAACCCAAAAATTTAAGCTCTATGGAAATCTCTGTCTCACATTCTACTCTACTTGTCATCAAAAGCATCACACTCAACAATCAAGGTAGAGACATCATAAAACCAAGAAGTTCTAGAGCAGTACAAAAGGAAACCACTGTCATCCTGAATATTTTCTGTTAAATGCACACAAAATTTAATATGTATCAAGGACATAGATAAGTTCTAAGTATATTTGGGAACTAATAGTGTGGAAGACATGCAAAGTTTAAGGTTTCAAAGTCCCATGATGAATATATTCATTATATATTGCAATCATGGGCTAAGAAAAAAATTTAAAAATCAAACTTTATGAATGAGGAAAGGAGTCAGGGTCAAGTTGAAAAAAATCACAGATTTATCAAGATCCACACAAGTAACACAAATACAGAGATTGGACAAGATAATTACCCCATTACAAAGACCCATGGTAATAATAAGAAATACAAATTTAGGGAGAGAAATCTAATGCAAGGCTTTAGCAGAGTCATGAATTTATTTGACTTATAATTAACAAAATAGCACTTTTGAATCATTTATTCATTAAATGAGAAAGCAGCTCTCTACCATTATTTTTCAGATAAACACAGGCAGCTATAAAAATTCTCTTTTTTCCCATTAACATTGTTTCTGAAAATTATTTGAATGACTGCAGTAAGTATACCAAGTCAATTTAGTATTAGCACATCAGATACATCACCTAAGGACTAAAAATATTAGAGGGAGTTTTACAATGCATAAGCAAAAGCAACACAACAAATAAAATGGAAAGCTAAAGGAACAATGAGTGTCATGAGATTTTTTGCATGATTCTTTTCATTAAAATAGTAGAAATGAAAAAATAAATGTATAACCTTCAGTATCAGTTAATTCCTCAACTAAATATAATGTAGCTTTTCTCATTGTGTTCCATTACTACTGTCCACAATGAAATGTTGTGAACTAAAAGAATAAAATGTGTGAATTTAAGTGTACGTTTTAAAATTTTTTATTTTAAAGAGGGTAAAATGTAACATAACAAAACAAAACAAAGATCAGAAGAAAACAATGTAAATAACAAATATTTCAAAGCAAGACAACAGCAGATCATCACTGGCTATTATACTGTTTCTTTTTTTCTTTTAAATAGTTGCCCATATCTTCATATACAATGAATTCATACAAAGCAAAGTAGTATTAAACTGATCAGAACAGAATGATAAAGGCATTATAGGTCTTCAAAACCAGATAATAGGGAAATCAACTTAAGTGTATAGTTGATCAGACATGAATCTGTTTCAGAAAGGACACTTAGAAGCAGTACCTCCTATGTCAGACAATGATGAAGAAAGGAAAAGGAGGTGAAAAAGTGTTCCCTAGCATATCAACACCTTGTTAACCCTTACTCTGCTGCAAGGCAAATATACAGATGGTGCTTTAGACCCAAAATTTTACTTCTTATGTGCTGCCCAGGGAAAGATGTAGGAAATAGTTTGTGTATGCTTTGTATATATAATATTACAAAGAATACTAGTAACATATACTTTTCCATTTTTGGGTTGGCATATAAAATTAAGAGGAAAAAGCACAACTCTTTTGTATTTTTGTCCACAATATCCTACTGGAATGCCATTAATCTTTACTTGCTTGTAGAAATCAAAGTATTTTCTCATAAACAAATTAATGTCTGAGTGACTTGACAATTTGAGACTAATCAAAATAGCCATAGAAATGACATGAAAAAAAGACTAAATTTGAATGATATACAAACATCATTTGAATTGAATTTTTTGTACTTTTTAATTTTAAAAACAAAAACCAAAATAAAACAAAATAAATCCGATCAGAACAAAACAATGCAAGCAACAAAGAACTTCAAAACAAGACAACAGGAAATCAACAGTGGCTACTGTAATGTATCTTGTTTTCTTCAAAATAATTGTCTATTATCTTCACACACCATGAATTCAAACAAGAGAAAATACTATAAAACAGATCAAAACAAAAAAATGAAAGCACTACAGGCCTTCAAAATCAGACCATAGGAAAATCAACAATGGTTAAATAATGTCTCTTGTTTTCTTTAAAATAGCTGTCTATACTTTCATACATTTTTAAATCAAGTAATACAATTCATTCTAAAGCCAATCAAAACAAAGAATAAAAGCATTATTGGACTTCAAAACAAGATGATAGGAAATCAGCAATGTCTACCATAATGTCTCATTTTCTTCTAAGTAGCTGTTGATATCATCACATGTGATAAAATCAATTCTTGTGAACCCTTTAATAGATACACAAAATAAAAAATTCAGCTCATCAAATAAATGAAGAAGTGACTCTTGAAATCTACTTATTATTTTTTTATTTTTGTTACATGTTTGCAGCTATTGTTTACATTCCTTGTGTGGAGCTGGTAGAGGTGGTAGAAGTACATAATACATCTTAATTCCTTTTCCCATGCCCTTTCCCTCCTTCTCTCTCCTCAATCTCTTCATCTCCCTCCCATTTGAGAAATCAATCTCTCTCTCTCTCTCTCTCTCTCTCTCTCTCTCTCTCCCTCTCCCTCTCTCTCTCTCTCTCCTTACTATCAGATACTTTTAACTCTGTTTCCCTTGGGTTCTGTTCTTCCTAAGTGGTGATGTAAATAGACTCACTACATCCACAGCTTTGATCTTGTCCTGTGGTGTAGTTGTGATATAGTAATGTGATGTCTCAAGAGTTCCCACTGATTATACTAAAGTAAGAGTTACACCTTTGGAGTATGAACCACCTTTGTCTCCTCTAGATGGTATGGAGTAGGAACTACTCCACAGTTAAGGCTGGGCCACTCTGGTTAGAAAGTCAAAAAGTAGTGAAATCCTGTACCATTCTTAATGAAGGCAGCTTTCAAATGATGGTCAAATGTTTCTGGAACACTTATAATTGAGTTTTTATAAATGTTCTTCTTTCTGTTTTTCCTAAGTCTTGATTGTTTTCATCAGTTATAAAGATCAGTGTCATGTATCAAATTCTTTTCTCTTAAAAGTATTCAAGTAGCTTTTCAAAATTTCTCATTACTTTTTATCTTCTCTTAAGTTTTTTCAAAGTATAATCTAAATGGCAACAAATGATGGGCAAAATATCTTTGGATGTTTATTATATTTAGGAAAGAATTAAACTAAATTTTCTTTATGTGTTATATACTGAATTGTCAACTCAGATTGCCAATGTGTTCTCAAACAAAACAAAACTCTCTGACACCTATCATTAACAACTCATAAAACTACGCTATATCTTTTTAAGGCACATACTACAAGCTTGTATCTATATCAATATCAAATACTTTCCTATTTATGTTTATATAAGTGTAGTATTCTATATTTTGTCAGAAAACATGACCAGCCTCTTACACACTTTCCTTGTAGCATTTTTCACATCTTTATTCCTAAAAGTATAAATCAAAGGGTTGAGCAGTGGAGTTAGCATGGTATAAAACATTGTCACCATTTTGTCAAAGGAGTAGGCAGATGGAGATCGTACATATATAAATATGCATGGAATAAACAACAAAACCACAACAGCAATGTGCGATCCACATGTGGATAGTGCTTTTCTTTGCCCTTGATAATTGTGCTTCCTCAGAGAGAACAAGATGACAATGTAAGAAACAAGCAACAAGGAAAATATTATAATGCAGATGGTTCCACTGTTGGCGACCACCAAAAGATTGAAAATGTGTGTGTCAGTGCAGGCAAGTTTCAGTAATGGGTACAGGTCACACATAAAATGATCAATGACACTGGGACCACAAAATGGGAGCTGGAAGGTGAAGAGAATTTGGATGATGGAGTGTAGGAAGCCTCCTATCCAAGCTACCCCCACCAGAACACAACAGAGCCTCCTGTTCATGATATAACAGTAGTGCAAAGGCTTGCAAATGGCCACATAGCGGTCATAGGCCATGGCTGTGAGGACAATAACCTCTGTCCCAGCAAAGAAATGTCCAGCAAAGAGCTGCACCATGCAACCTTCAAAGGAAATAGTGCTCCTTCCATAGAGGGAGTCAACAATCACCTTTGGTGTTATGACAGAAGAAACACATGCATCCAGAAAGGACAGGAAAGCCAAGAAGAAGTACATGGGGCATTCCAGCAGAGCAGGGCTGCAGACAATGGTCACTACAATTAGCATGTTGCTCCCAATAGTTGCAACGTAGATCAACAAAAACACAGCAGATAACATTTTCTGAACTCTTGGATTCTGTGAAAGTCCTAGGAGAATGAATTCAGTTACAAAGCTCTGATTATACATGATTTTCAAACAAATGTCAAAGAAAAAGAAGAGCCACATATACCTGCAATTATGATAAAGAAAAAATTTCTTCAGACCAGAGTTTAATATTATACATATCAACAAGTTAGTGCAATTATGCCAACTCACTTTGATTGTTTTTGTTATCATTGAGAATACAAAATCAGAAATTCAAAGAAGGTAATAACTGTAGATAAATCAGAATTGAAACAAAGGTAAATTATTTAATAATTTAGAATACTCAGTGTAATCATACTTGAAAAGATATATCAAGATGTAGTAAACAAGATAAATAATTTTTACTAGTGGCTTCTAGGTCTGAATTACTTAAAAATGTTATGAAATCAAAATCGTTATGAGAAATGAATGAGTATAATTTATTCAACATATCTGTCACTTGCATAAGATAGTGCCATGTCATCCCTTACTCAAAATAGCATTATCTGCAAACCAAAGGAAAACCATGTAATTTAAGAAACAATAGAATATTATGACTACTCCTTAAATGTTTCTCCAAAAATCTGAACTGAACTGAACTTGGCCTTTAAGTAAGTTAATTAATTCTTTAATTCTCAGAAGAGTATATGGAAAATTACCTAGCTCTATACTTAACGTGTAAGTTGTGTGACATTTCTTTTCTTTTTATGTCATTGTTTATAAGCAAGAGCAAAGTTGATAAAAACAATAATGCCTACTTCAAGCATTTTCATGATCCTTTGGTGAATAGTGCAATGTAAAGAATTGCCCAAGGTTCACTGCCTGGGAAGCAGTCCACATGCAATCTTTTTCTCAGTTTTACAGTTAGGAGACTCATGCTTAAAGGCATCAAGTTCACAAAAACAATTCCTGTTCTGAGACACAGAACCTCTATTCACAACCTCAACCCCTTTATACTTTACTAATAGAAAAATTATGAAGGCTTTTCTTTTCTAGCAAGGACTTGTAGAGGTGATCTTTCCACAGTCTCAAAGCACTGGTAAAATTAAAAACTCTGATTCCTTTTCTGAAGTTTGAATGAGACACCTTGATTAAGAACAGCACAATGAATAAGGAAACAAATCATAACAACCACAGAGGTAAAGCAGAGAATAAAGGTGTTGAATGTAACACAGAACCTCCACCAGATTTTAATAATCATTTGGCTGATGTTTGGACAAAGTGACCCACTCAGATCAAGTAGAACTCCTCAAGGTACATCTTTCAAGCATATGTGCCTGGCTTGTAAAGCAGAGATGCAGATACACAATTTACCTACTCATCCTCCAGAATAACTTTAAGACTCAAATTTGACAATTTTACACATGATATAGTTCACTTTCTTATTGCAGGAATTATTCACTCACTTAGGGAGCCATCCTGAAAGTGAGTAAGCTTTTCCATGAGCTATTGGAAAATGTCATAAGTTCAGAACATCATTTTCCATGGTAGACAGTTTCAAAGGATAACTGTATCCTCCCTATACATGTAAATTTAAAGTATCAGTAAAACAATGCATATATATGTATGTGAAATTTTCCACATACATACATACATGCATACATATATAGATGTGTAAGCTTTTTAAAAATGGAATGAAAGTAAAAATAGGCTTTGAATCAGTTTACTAAAATTTTATAGGCCTCAAATTACAATATCTTCAGTGTGTCTATCAAGAAAGAATACTGATAGCATTCTTGCAAAAAGATGAGGCCCTAAGCTTGAAAACACTTATGTAATAATCACATGGAGGATATTGATGTGACAATAGACTCTACGTTCATCAACAGATAGGAAAAATGATAATATGCTTACTTCTGGTTTCTCCTTTACCATGAAGAGACTCAGAAGTCTCAGATCCTATTTATTTCAAAAAGTAAATTTTCTCCAATGAGTTGCATGCAAAGATGATATCTTTTTTTTTTTTTATTTTGAAGAGAATAAAACAAAACAAAAGATGAGAACCAAACAATGTAAGCAATACAGGTCTTCAAAATAACACAATAGGAAAACAACAGTGGCTACCATAATGTCTCTCATTTTCTTCAAAATAGCTATCCTTACCTTCACACATGTTGAAATCAAACAATTCAGACTAAAACCAACCAAAATAAAGAATAAAAACATTATTGTACTTCAAAACAAGATGAAAGGAAATCAGCAATGGCTACCCTAATATGTCATTTTCTTTAAAGGAGCTGTTCATACCACCACACATAATAAAATTGATTCTTGTAAACACTTTAGAAGAAATTCTAGGCATGTATAAGCCTCTACATGTATAACTATCCTTTCTGTATTAGAGGAAAAACAAAACAAAACAAAAGAAAAATAAGAAACAAAAGAGACAAATAACAACAAACAACCCCAAACAGTAACAACATAGGCTTTCAAAACAATGTGGTAGGAACATAACAAATGTTATTTTGCATAGTTGACTTCAATTACTGGTACTCGGATTACCAGATATAGACATGCAAAATTAATTTGACCCTCCCTTTTCCTAAGGGTGCCCAGCGCAGGCAGAGAGAGCCAGCAGATCTGCCTCTGCCTGCCCAGTGCCACTACTGGAAGGCCCTTTCTTACATGTGCCCAACCTGGGCAGAGAGAGCCCGAAAGCAAAATAGTTATTGTAAGAGTGATAGGGGTGGAAACACCTGGGAGGGAAAGGTGGTAACACCTGTCAATTTCTTATTGTCTTATCTTGTACTGTTTTCACAATTTTGTTAGGTTTGCCTTTGTTCTGTCTTGTTTTGTTAGATTTTACTCTGTTTGATGGTAGGGGCAGTTATTTTGAATATAATGGGATATACTATGGTAATCATGGTTCCCTATTATATTGTTTTGAAGTCTTATAATGTTTTCATTCATTTGTTTAATTGCTTTTATTCCGTTTTGTTTTATTTTATTATGTGTGATGGTATGAATAGCTATTCTGAAGAAAATGAGACATTATGGTAGCCATTGCTGATTTTTATCATCTTGTTTTTAAGTCCTATCATAATTTTGTTCATCTGCTTTGATTGGTACAATTCTGTTGTGTTTTACTTGATTTTACTATGTGTGATGGTATGGATAGTTTTTTTGAGAAAATGAAATATTATAGTAGCCATTGTTCATTTCTTGTTATCTAGGTTTTTGTGCTTTTTTTTTTTTTTTTTTTTTTTTTTTTTTTTTTTTTTTTTTTTTTTTTTTTTTTTTTTTTTTTTATTATTTATTTTTTTTTTTTTTTTTTTTTTTTTTTTTTTTTTTTTTTTTTTTTTTTTTTTTTTTTTTTTTTTTTTTGTACTAGGTATCAAACTCATGACCTTGCACTTGCTAGCTAGGCAGGCACTTAAGCCACTGAGCGAAATCCCCGGCCTCTTGTTATCTAGTTTTGAAGTCCTGTAATGCTTTCATTCTTTTCAATGGTTTTATAGTATTTTGCTATGTTTCATATTATTGTGTGTGAATGTATGGTCAACTTTTTCAAAGAAAACAAGGGACATTATTTTAGCTACTGTTGATGTCTTTTGTCTTGTGAAGTGCTGTGTTTCTTGTATCTTTCTGTTCTGATTTGTTTTGTTCCATTTTGTTCTATTCTGTTTAAAATAAAAAAAATTAAAATTAATCTAATCCAATGAATGTTAACTATTGTATTTCAATAACTAATAGAATTGGTAATACAATCATCCTAGCTAACCTCTGTATATATACAAATTTATATCTTTCCCCTTCTTTATTTTCTCCTTTTCCCAGAGTTATTTTTTCTAGCTAACCTCTGTATATATACAAATTTATATCTTTCCCCTTCTTTATTTTCTCCTTTTCCCAGAGTTATTTTTTCCCCTTTAAGCAGTTTCTTACCCTTTCACAATATTTATTGAAGATTTAGGATCTTATTTGCTCTTTCAGTTTCTTACACTAGAGAGACAATATGGTGTTTACACATGTGAGTTTCATTTATTTCACTTATGAGTATGGTCTCAAGTCTCATCTGTTTACTTATAAAAGCCTCAATGTGATCCTTCTTTATAGCTGAGTACTACTCCATTGTATAAAAATACTACAAATCTATATATTTGTAAGATAGATTTCTAAATGTCCTCAATAATCCCTTACTATATCACCATGGCTACTAGACCTAGGTCAATTTGTATTAGATATTCTCATATTACAATAAAATTCAAGTTATGTTGGAGGTTGAAAGATAAATTTTTATTAATCTAATATCCCAGTAAACCTTACCTCTCTCCTTCCTTTCTCTGAGATGTTAGAAGAGCAGGATCATTGTGCAATTAAAATGATTTGATGTACATGAACCAACCTCTTCTTTTTTTCAGATAAAAGGAATTTCTTGAATTAGTGGTAGAATATTCATAGTGAAGAAGATAGTGTGTCCATGTTTTATGATCATAAACTTTAGGATTGTAAATCATTCAAAAATTATCATAAATGTTTTGTATTATCTCTGATTGAATCCTGCAAGAGAAAAATACAATTGTAGGAAAATTATGAAAATAGGGATAGAATACAGCTTTACTTAAGAAAAATGTATCAATATTCATTTTATGGACTTGATAAATATATTCTTGCATAGATAGGAAAAATAAGTGGTTAGTTTATAAGAACTTTGTGACATCTTTACAACTTTTTTGCTAATCTAAAATTACTCCAAATAAATAAATAAATAGAAACAAAAGCACTGTTGAGTTTCTGCTATCAGAAAACTCACAAACCCACCTGAGTTTCAATGACCATGTATCATGGCACAAGTTAGTGTATCTCAAGCTGCCTGCCCACTACAGTGAGCAAGAGACTCATTTTGAAAATGCCCTCCAAAGCATAAATCAAAAGCATCATAAGAAAATTCATGCTACCATTTATAAGTAACATCACTAACCAGAAAATTTAATTAATCATAAAGGTATATCTTTTTGAAATCATCCTTTTAAAGTTATACTGATTCTAGACAAGGCATGGTGGTACATGCCTTTAATACCATCACTTGGGAACCTAAGGCAGGGGTTTGCTATGAGTTTGAGGCCAGAGTGGGCTACATAATGAGTTCAAGGTTAGACTGGACTACATAGTGAAAGTCTGTCTCAAATAAAAAAAATTATACCCATCCTACAGCTATTGTTCAATAATATACATTTTGGAAAATGTTAGTTAATAAGTCCATTTCTATCCTTTACAGCAGTAGTCTTGACCTTAAAAGCCAATTCTAAAAGTGGAACAACATGGAGTATCTTTATAATACAAGATGCTGCAGTGTCATGTATAATGGTGAAATATCTAAATTACTCAATAATAGATGTTTGTACAAATCAGACTTGTATAAGTTTATGTCATGTGTAAAACAGTTCATAATATGAGGATTTACAACATGAAGAATTTTTACTATGTGAAGTGGGAAAACAAGAAAAATTATCTCTCCCTGTTTATATAGATATTTTAAATGTAATTTCACAATTCGAAATGGAGCATATATAAATGATAGTAACTTTTACTTACAATATATGTTTGATTACTTGTATAAGATTATTTAAAGCTAAACATTACTTTGACCACACAGTGACTAACTTGCACCTCATGAAAACAGCTTCTAAAGAGGACATGAGGTTTGAGAATAATTCGTTGGAAAAGTGAACCAACAAACCAATATAATATAGATTTTAATGTTAAAATATAAAGTATTATAAACTTTCCAGTAATAATTATACCAAGGAACCAGCTCCTTCCAAAATCTCTGGATGATATTTTCATATCAGTTTTTAATTAAGAGAATCTATCAATGTAGGGGGGAGAAGAGGAAATAGAAAGGACCAAGACATGATGTGTATGTACCAACTCCCCATGATGACTGTATTCACTGTGCATCACAAAGGCATACTAATAAAATAGAAATGTGAATTTTAAAATTTAAAAGTTCATATTCTCCTGCAGGTAGCATTCTGCTCCAGCCATTTGTCTCCTGGAACACTTAATGGTCTTTCCTTGCTCCATAGCCACACTCCACCTAGAAAATGCTGGAGCTACAGGTGTTTTTTAGGGTCTCTGCCCACCTGAGTCTAACCCCACCCCTCTTCCTCCTCATCCCCATCCACCCACAGCAGGAATGGGAGCACAGAGCCTCCTCTAGGAGTGAAGACCTTAGAATTTTTTCCTCTTTTGGTCACACTATCCACAATGCCAACTTTTCCCCTTCCATTAATTACATCAGCAAAGTTAATTTTAGCCAAAATCACTGAAAGAATTATAATTTCTTTTATGATGCTGAATCATAGATAACATTCAACTAAAGAGGGATAAGTATTCAGGCTGTTATAATTTGTGATTTATGTAGATATACACATGTTAATATATGTAGATATGTAGATAGAAACAGATATACATATATAATATTGTATTTGGAATTGAACCAAGGGCTTTAGCATTGAGAAACAATATCCAGTTTTTGTTCTACTTTGTTTTATTAAACAGGGTTTCACTAAGACAGAAGTTGCTCAGGCTGGGCTCGAATTTGTGATTTGCTTTCCACAGCCTCCCAAAGTGCTGGAATTACAGGCATGTACCCTCACACTTGGCTGTAATTTTACGTTAAACAATACATTTTAGATACATTTATATGTGCATATACAGTATGTCCCATCACATTTACATGCATTTTACTAAATAATATTGTGAATTAAAAATAACTGAAAATCCTGTTTCAAATTATGTTCCTCATCAGTTTTTAAATTAAATTTGCTGGTAAGCTTTAGATATACATAATGATCATATTCATCATAGGGAATTTATATCTGTACATGATATATTCTTATGTCTCTATTTTTCCAAATCCTCTCTCCTCACCTCAACCTATCTTCCCCACCCTATTTACAAAGCCTTGAAGTTTTATAATTTTACATTTTTATCAAGGATTTTTCAGTAGTAAAGATTATTTTTTTATCTGTGTCTGGCAGGGCACATTCCTTTCCCTAAAAACCTGGACTTATGATCACTTCAAATTTCAGATCCTATTTTAGTTGCTCTGCTGTTTTACCTAAACTTTCTCTCTCTCTCTCTGTCTCTCTGTCTCTCTCTCTCTCTTTCTCTCCCTCTCACTCCCTCTCCTTGAATTAAAAAAAAAAAAACATTTGTTTCCACTGGTATTGCTCTTGATAGCTACCTGTACTTCATCTCTCTGTTCATAACTATTAGTTTATTTTGAGAGTCTAGACTTTGCCACTAAAATACACACTAAAGTAATTCACAGCTTCAGTCCCTTAAATTTCCCTGAAGTTTGTGGCAGGAATCTAATGCAATTTATATCGAATGCACATGGAGAGAACTTAGTGAATGTAGTTAAAAAGAGAAGACTCTATGTTGTGACTTGAGTCACTCATCTTGCCTTCAGAATTTTCCCTATCACCAATATTACAGCATCATTGTGAAAACTATAAATGCTGTTTTCTACATCAAGAACTTTGTATCTAGCAGTATGAGACTTGGATTTACCATGTTAACACATTGATATTTTTTGTACAGCCACAGAAAATAGCACATTTGAAATCTAAACCACAGTATGATGGGAATACTATGAGAAAATAAATGATAAACTTGAATATAATTGTAAAAAAAACTAATGAAATGCTAGACAGAGATCAGACAAAAACATACACTTGTCAAAGTAAGTTAGACCAGGGAGGGCAAATACCACATTGTTTCACTTAGATGCAAAAGGTAAGAAAACCAGACTCACACTGGCAAGCAGGATGGTGGTCACTGGAGGCTGGAAAACGTGGGCTGGAAGGGGAAAGAGGAAATGGGTAAGAGGTTAGAGGTGCAGTTGTGTGGAAAGAATAACTTGCAATAGACTATGATATAGTAGGATGACCAGTTGAAATCAATCATTGTATACATCAAAAAAGCTACAGATTAAAGATGATTACAAATTTAGCCAATGTGAAAAAAAGATAAATGTTTTAGGTGATAGATATGCTATCTGATCATTATGTATTGTTATACATAGATTGAAATAGCGCATTGCCTCCCCTAAATAGGTATACTTATTATATCAATAGAACTAATTAAAAATTAGAGTAACATTAACAACAAATTATATAGAAGGAGCAATATTCTATATTCATGAGTTGGATTAAATAAATTGTAAATTAAATACCTTCACACACACAAATTTGCACTTGTTATACTTCTGCATATTTCTATTTGCCTTGAAAATGAAAAGCTAGAAGTGGTTATTTCATCAGCCTTCAGGTGCAGTTGCTCCTAACCAATTCTGTGAAAATGATTCAGGCTGTTAAAATAGCTGTTGTTTGCCGGACATTTATTTTACATCAACTGCTAAATGTGGGTGCCTTGGGCCCCATTATATCCATTTCCATATACCTCGATTTATTTATGTTATTATCCTCATTAAAAATGAGACTTACGATAGCCAGAAAGGTCATATAATTAACCAAGTACACAGAGTTATTACTAAACCCATACATTGCATTAAATTGACATTTGCTTTTAGTCACAGAATCACAATTTAAAAATCTCTCTGAAAACTTAAAAAGGTGTGAATTTCAAATCTCACCAAATATCAATTCCTTTAACATTCTGATGATGACCATCTCTTATTCTCTATGAAAGTTAGTACACTAGAGGTAGGGCAAAATACAATGTTTGTATCCAACTCTTTTGTATTTAAGAGTAAGAGGAAAAGCCTACTAGCAGCACAGGTGAAAAATGAACCAGTGCTTTTCAAGTGCTGCCTTCAATATAGTCTTGGGAAAAAAAAAAAAGATGCAAATCTTCCTTCTTGTCTTTCAACTGAAATTTAAAGAAATTTCTCTGAGAGGTCAGAGTACTACAGAACTGTTTCTCAGTTCCCCCAAAGGGCTTAAGCATTTTCCATCAACATCATTTTCCAAAACAAATGGAATTTTGGGTACCTTTTCACTTGTTTAAGTGTTTAAAATACCTTCATGTCCCCAAACAATTAGAATTATTTTTCTTATATAACTTATCCTGGGTTTTTACTTGACAATGATTTCTTCTCCTGTAATATTTGGAAGTAGATCAATATGTACACTGGTGTAGAATAATAGGGCCTTTTTGCAGAAATCAGGCAAAATGTTATTGTATTTATTTTAAAAAACCTGAGTTCTATGATGAGGAGTCCTTCCAACAATCTATTGAAAGCATGTGTGGTGTAGGGGACTAAAATAGCAAGTAGTGCTCATTTAAAGAAAACATACCATCTAAAATATACATAGAAGTTCAAATTAATAGAAATGTAATTTTTTCTCTTAAAAAATTATCTCAAGAATCTTTAACATAAAAACTTTAAAATAAAGAGTTTAAAATAAAAATCATACTGTCCAGAGAATAAAGACATGTTTCTGTATTCATTTTATGTGAAAGATGATATAGCAGGTATGTTTAATGTAAAGAAAAAGCATTGAGATTGATGGTTCATTGATGCGATACATGGGCTCAGTTTCTCAAATGCTAATATACAAGTCTCACTCCAAGTAACTTTTTTTTTTAACATTAAATGCCATCTTTTAAAAATCTACCCCACAGAAAATGAACAATTTATGTGGTTCATGAAGGAGTTCAGGACCAAAAGGAAATTCAATCCCCTATAGAATTAAGAGAAAAAATTTTCATTTTCTTTCATTTTCAGTACCTGGAGATTGAACCCAGCACCTTTGCACTGAACTGCATTCTGGATTTTTCATTTTTTTTAAAATTTGGAGACAGGTTAATTAAAATATTACAACTTGCCTTAACATAGAATAATGAAATAAAATATACCACAGTTCATTTGAGGTTTATATTTATAAGATACCACTGAAGTGATTTGGTTCTTCAAACTCAAATCAGAAAATAGAGATTATTACTAATCTCTGTCAGTTCATCAAAAATAACAGTTTGTAGTTTCATTGTTTGATCATTTTTTCATGCCTAAATCTTGTAATCTGAAAAACAAAGTTGAAGATAATGATTTGCCATATATTAACTAATGTTAATTTCTTATTATTTTGTTTTGAAAATCTGTATCCTTTTTATCCTTTTCTGTTTTTAAAAGAAAAAAAGAAAATAGACAAGAGACAGAGTGTACCTCAGCTAAGAATCACTTAAAAAGTGAAGAGATAGAAGTTCACCCTTCAAGAATTTATTCAATGTTCTGTACTATCCCACTGCTTTGACAATTCTACCTTCATCATTTGTCAAATTATGAAACTGATTCAATTCAAAATTTCCAGAGTAAATGGGCTTTACTTTAGAAAATTTCCTCTGTTCCTTGTATTTCTTCCCTTCTCAGCCTGTAGCAAAATCATTATCAAGTGAAACATTAAGATACACACTGATATCTAAAACAGATAGTCCTTCACTTTTATTCTGACAGTGCTTTAATTAGCAAGGCCACTGTTCAAACACAGGCATGCATCCATATAAATTTTAGAATTGGCTTATTAATTTCTGTGAAGATAAGTTTAGCATGATCTGAGATGCACCAGGGATATTAATGAGTCAAGAAAAAGATAAAAGTTGTGCCTCATGGAGAGTGCAAAAACAGCCAAATATTTTATTGATGCCTTGTTTATAAATACAGGTTATGTAATTATGCCATGTGACTGAAGATTATGCATAAAATTCCAGAGCCAATGATATTGTAATTTACTGATAGGGGTTTGGACTTACAAACAGAACAGAAGCATCTACTGTCCAATCAAAGCACCCATGGGTTCTTCCTAGAGTCGAGGTATCTCTCCTCAGGGCTCAGCATCATCTCTTATTTTTGTCTGCTAAACTTCCAATATTGGTGTAATGCCTCTGTGCTGCCTTAGTACAGTTCATTTCCATTTTACTTCATTACTCACATGGCAAGTGTTGTCAGATTTTATCACTGTGACAAAATTCTGTCATAAATGATTTAAAGAAAGAGAGAATTTTTTTTTTCAGAGTTTCAGTCCATAGTCTGCTGGCTCCATTATTTTTGAGCCTTTGACAAGGCAGAAGCATCATGGCAGAAGGGGGAGACAGAAAAAATCTTTTCATCTCATGGAAGCTAGGAAGCCAGAAAGAAGGAAAGCAAATGACAGAGACATACCCTGCTATGTTAGGTGCCCAGTGAAATACTGCCTCCAAAGTCTCTGCTTCCTAATTTTCTGCTATCTCTCAATAATTCCATTAAATGCTATTCTCATCAGTGGGTTAGTCCACTGATGAATTAGAGCCCTCATTATCCAGTCACACTCCAAAAGCCTGTCAGTAAGGGAACCTTCAACACAATCACCTTGTGAGCAAATATTTTGGATCCCACTATAACATTATATCATAATCTGCACTCCAAATATTTATATCCATCTCATTATGTAAAATGTACTTAATCCATCTCCATCAATCTATCTCCAAAGTCTCTACTCTCCACCATTGCTCTCTGGGAACTCAAGGAAGGAAGATAACAAGTTGTACCCCACCATGTCAAGTCCCTGCCTTAGCAACACCCAGTTTCAAATAACAAAACAAAAATACCAAGAAGCAGGGGATATAGCTCAATGCCAATACCCTGGGTTCAATCCATGCTACTACAAAGAATATGCCAAAAGGACAAGTACAAAGCCTGTTTAGAAACTTCAAACTCTTAGCTGGGATGAACCTCTATTACATACAAAATGCCATTTCAATATCTTTAATATATAATAGCACAAGTTATTCATTTCCAGCCTAGGATTCTAGAAGGGAGAAGTACAGGATTAAGGCCAAATAGCAAGACCTAGAATTACAAACATTAAATTCTGTAGCTCCATGTCCAGCATCCAGGGCACACAGTGTCAGGAGTATGAGCTCCAGATGGTTCCAGCAGCTCCACCCAGATGGCCTTGATGTTTACAGCCCTCCTGGCCTCTCTTGGAATGGATACACTCAGTGCTTGTGGCTTTTCTTGGCAGACATTCTTCATCCCTGTCCTTTTCAGCATCCTGGAGTCTCCTTGCTTATTCAGCCTCACTCATGCTTCATGCATAGATGGCTCTCAGGAGGAGCATTAATCCTGTCACATATTGCTTGGGATACAAGACATTCTTTTGAAATTCAAGTGAAGCCTTCATGATGGCAAATTTTTGAGTTCTGCCTGTCTAAATGAGTATCATGTGGATGATGCTAAGTTCTTGAGTGAGCAATAGCTAGGACCTCTGAAACTATAGTTACAGTGGTCTCTGAATGCCTGGATGACTCAATTCAGTGAAGCACTTTCCTCTCTGACCTGGAGTGATCAGTACCCCAGAACACTCTTTTCAAAGTAAAGTCTTTCACAAGAATTTATCCTTTTCCACATGTAAACCTGTGATGGGCAAGTTCCTGAGACTCTCATTTCCCTTGACTCAATACAAGTACTGCAGTTGGTTTCTCTTTAATGGTGCTAATGTCTTCTTTGTCCTCAAGTTCACATATGCTTCTTTTCTGGTCAAACTAATATGTATTTCACCTTTTTTATGCCCATAATTCTGGCAATACACCCAGTTCCCAGAAGCAACCATTTCCAATGTTATGTTAACATAGCCATGACTTAAAACATTCCTCCTCTATAGTAATTAATCATTTATCATTAGACTCAGCTTCCTACAGATTTTAGCACATAGACAAAATGAAGATAAGTCTTATACGAGAATTTAAGGTGATTGACCACTAGTCCTATTCCCAATAGAGAATGTGTTCCCATATCACACCAGCTTTCTTCAACCTCCATCCTACTACTCACTGCTAGTCTGACATGGAACAAGTTCTTTAACTGTCACAAGAGAAACATGATTTTTTAGTTGTATGTCTTAGAGTTGCTATGATGGTTAAATAGCTTAATATGTGTAAAACATAAGAAACTATGGCACTGTATGGTGTGAATTATGATTTTTTTCAAATTTTTAAAAAATTTTATTTAAAGAGGGGAAAAATAAAGCAAAACAGAAAATAAGGGTAGACACAATACAGAATTTCAAGAAAAATGAACAGTAAGAAATCATTAGTTGATACACTACATATTGTCTTCCTGGATGTAGTTGTTCAAGTTACAAAATCAAAGCATACAAAGTTGATGCTCAAACTGAGCCTGCAAACAGCTCCATTCTCTGATTCAACAAAAACTTAGCAACATAATTATCAATCCTCCACCCTTAAATATACATCCTTTAGAACACTTGCTTTTTCTCCTTTTGCTTTTTAAGACCATTATCTATTCAGTTATATCATGTTTTAGGTTGCTCAGTATCTTGCTGATCTGTTTTGTTGTTATTTACTTTATAAATTTTTTTCTTATTTATTATTATTTTTCATTTTATTTTTTCATTTTATTTTGAAGGTAGTAAAATACAGCAGAACAAGACAGGACATAGCCAACTGAGGCAGTGCAGTGAAATTGGTACAGAACCTCACAGCAGGCCACTGGGACAACAGCAATAGGCACAATAGTACACCTGGTTTTCTTCACAATGCTTGTTCCTTCAATCAGGCAGAGCAATATCAAAGGAAATACCAAAATTACAAGAACAGAATATTGAACAGAGCAATACCATTGATCAAAACAGAGGTAAAAATATTTGACTTCAAAGAAATACTCCCTTATTTGCTATATCGCATATAGTCAAACTCGCAAGACATGCTCAGTTTTCCGGCTCTCACTTGCTAGCAGGGGAGGAGGGGAGGGGGATGATGGAAGTTTGATTTTTAGCCTGCACACTGGTGGGATCACAGCTGCCTACCAGAGGGGTGAACTGGCTGCCCATTTTCCCAGTGCCTCAAGGTCCAACATGGTGCATTGCGGATCTCAGGAAATGCTGATATGGTTCTTGCCCTGGGGTGGCTGCTTCTTTCAGGGCCACAGCCACTTACCAGAGCAGCATGCTGGTGGCTGCCTGCTTTCCCAGTGCCCCAAGGCCCAACATCATGAATTATGATTATTAGAACTCGCATTCCAAGGAGTTCTGCACATTACTTATACAATGCTTTGTTTACCTATGGTTCAATCATATAGCAGTTTCAAAAGATGAAGTTCCTACAAGAGTAATAAAACCAAAATGTATAATTGCTATTGTAAAAAAGAGAGGAAAAGAAAGTGCTTTAAGGGATATAACTGCATGTATGTTTGAGTGTGTAAAATAGATGACCATATTGCTGAATCTTTGTTGGATCTTTGAGCAGAATTTTTTTGTAGTCTGACTGTTGGAATATTTACTATGTACCCTTTAACTTTGTAACTTGAACAACTACATCCAGGATGACAGTACATAATTTATAAATTACTGATTTCTTAGTGGGGCTTTCTCTCATTCTCCTTTTTCTTTCTTTTTTTTAGAATTCTGTATTGTTGCTACCCTTTTTTCTGTTTTGTTTTTTTTTCTCTTTAAATAAAATTTTTAAAATGTATAATTGCTATTGTAAAAAAAGAGGAAATAGGAAGTGCTATAAAAGATATAGCTGCATATATGTTTAAATGTGTAGGATTGATGACCATATTTCTAGGTTCTTGTTGGACTGCTGAACAGATCTGTTTGCACTCTCACTGCTTTAGTGTCCACTTTGTGTGCTTTAATCCTGTAACTTGAATAACTATTTCTAAAAGAACAATATGTAATATATCAACTAGTGATTTCTTACTGTTTATCTCCTTTTCTTGAAATTCTGTAATATTTCTACCTTTTCCTGTTTTTTTCTCTTTAAATAAAAAAATGTATGATTTTGTTATTGTAAAAAAGAGAAAATAGGAAGTGCTATAATAGATATAACTGCATGTATATTTATGTGTGCAGGATTGATACCCATATTTCTTAGTTCTTGTTTGTTGAACAGATCTGTTTGCAGTCTCACTGCAAATGTTTTCCTGAATGTCAAGTTGTAAAATTAGTATATTTTATACTTGGCAAAGTTTCCTTTTCTTACAATTTTTCCTTTACTTCCCTCTTTTATATCACTTTAAAGGAGAAACTGGGCACTTTAAGAATATGATATATATAATTATTATCCTGTTTGAAAATTCATGGTTGAGGTTTCCTGAGACTTTTGAAGCTCCATGGGCCATAGTCACCTGGCTCCACTTGTCCTCCTAAGACTTGTGCTGACCCACACTGCAGCCATGCCTAACAATTATTGTCTATCATAAATACACATAGACAGCTTCATTTCCTGCATGCTCCATATCAAATAACTTGATGGCATTTTTTCAGCTCTAACTTCTGCCCTGCATTTCTGTCATGATTAGAATTATCTCCCAAGTGCCCTCTTCTCAGAAGAGTACTCCCTGGTTGTCTCAGATAAACAACTTATAGTTCAAGTTTATGCATTTATGGCTAAACTGGGAAACAGAACTGAACATCAAGTGATCAGAGGCAAATCTGGAATATAAGATTTCATACTCCAGAGTTGCAGCTTGCCAGGGCAGGCCCAGAAAAGTTTGAGACCATCAATCCCGGTGGCTGGGTGCTGACCAGCCCTCTTAGGACACTGGACTAGGCTCCAGAGGTTCTGCGGGCCTGAGTGGACTATTCCCAGCGACCTTCATTCAACCAGGAGAGCCAGGCCTGCTGAAAGGGGAGCGAAGCAGGTGCTGCACAACGAGGTGAGTTGCAGCTCACCAGGGCAGGCCTAGAAAAGTTTGGGACCATCAAGCTCAGTGGCTTGGTACCTGCCCAGCCCCCTTAGGTCACTGGACTAGGCTCCAGAAGTTCCATGGGCTTGAGTGGACTTCATTCAACCAGGGGAACCAGGCCACCACACAAGGGGAGCCAAAGCCAAGTGAGTCCCAGTAGCAGAGGGATCAGGAGGTGATTTCCAACACATCCATGGAAAGCTTTGGAAAATCACTGGAAACATGGAAATATAGGAAAATGACAAAACAAAAGACCAAAATTCAATCTCAAACCTCCAGGCCATACCAAGAAAACCTAGGAGCCACGTACATACAAAAAAACACTACACATACACCTGAAATGCATGAAATGATATCAACGTAAATAATGAAGCAAGTACAGGAAGCTATGAGGGAACTCAAATCAGAAATATTCTCCCAGGTAAAAGAAGAAATGATAAAAGTAGTGAAGGAAATACTGAATGAAGCCAATGAAGACATAGCTAAAAAATTAGAACAACAAAGCAAAATGATAGAATCCCTGAATGAAAACTTTAAGAGACAAACAGAATGCATTAAGCAGATTCAAAGAGATATACAGGAAATCAAAAACTCTAATGAAAGTTGCAAAACTGCCTCAACAAAAGTGAAGATAGAATCTCAGACCTCGAACATAAGATTGCAACTAGTGAACAGGAAAGGAAAGATCTTCTAACAATAACAAGAAATCAGGAATAACAACTCAACAGCTGCAAGATGTTGCAAAGAAAAACAACATAAAATTAATAGGGATAAAGAAAAAGAAGGGGAAAACACAAATGATATCAAGAGGATATTTACAGAAGTAATAGCTGAAAACTTCCCAAACATGAGTATGGAAACTGACATATGGGTTAGTGAAACATATAGAACTCCAAATAGCCAAAACCAAAACAAAACTACACCCAGACATATAATAATCATTATCTCAGAAATCCAACATAAGAACGGAATATTAAAAGCATTAGAAAAGACAGGTCATCTATAAAGGAAAACCTATCAGAATCACAGCAGACTTCTCAACACAAACAATGAAATCAAGAAGAACTTGAAGTTTTTCAGATCCTAAAGGAAAATGACTTCCAACCCAGACTGATATACCCCGGAAAACTATCCTTCAAAATGGATGGAGAAATAAGATACTTCCATGACAAAGAACAGCTGAAGGACATCATGATTACAAAACTAAACCTACAAAGAATACTGAAAGACATTCTAGATACACATAGGAAAAAACCACTAAGCAAGACAGACAGTTAAACAGAATGTAAAGCTAATGTATAACATCAGAAACATAACATGTCAATAATAAACCAATATATGACAGTTATAACCATTAATGTAAATGGCCTCAATTCACCAATTTAAAGAAACAGATTGGCAGAATGGATCAAGAAACAATGTCCAACCGTAGGCTGTCTACAAGAAACCTATCTAACCCAAAAGGAAACTCAGACTGAAAGTCAAAGGATGGAAAAAAAATACTCCATGCAACAGGAATTCAAAAAAAAAATGGGGGTAGCTATTGTGTTTGTAGACCATGTGAACTTCAAACCAAGAATGTTCCAAAGAGACAAAGAAGGTCACTACATACTAATTAGGGAAAAACTGCAAGCGGGAGAAATAACAATCTTAAATATATATGCACCAAATTCCAGTGCACCCAACTGCACAAAGCAAGTATTAACAAATGAAAAATCAAATAGGCAATAACACAATTATAACAGGAGACCTTAATACACCATTGACACAAAGAATTTGTATTCTGATGTGGTTGGGTGGAACACTCTGTAAACATCTACTAAGTTCAATTGCTCACAGGTATGATTCAGTTCTGTTATTTCTTTGCTGATTTCCTGTCTAGTTAATCTATCTCTTTGTGACACTGGGCTGTTAAGATCTCCTGTTATAATTGTGTTTTTGTGTATTTGGTTTTTCATGTCCATTAGTATCTGTCTTATATAGTTGGGTGCTCCTGTATTTGGTGCATATGTATTTATAATTGTTAGTTCTTCCTCTTGAATTTTTCCACTAGCAAGTATGTAGTGACCTTCTCTATCTCTTTTAATCATTTTAGGTTTGAAATTCACATTGTTGCCAAATAGAATAGCTACCCCTGCTCTTTTCTGGGTTCCTGCTGCATGGAATACTGTTGTCCATCCTTTGACTTTTAATCTATGAGTTTCCTTTTGGGTCAGATGTGTTTCTTGTATAAAGCATATTGTGTGATCCTGTTTCTTGATACATACTGTCAATCTATTTCTTTTTATAGGTGAATTGAGGCCATTTATATTTATGGATATCACTGATATGTACTG
>PVLA01015454.1:0-25217 GCA_004027455.1 Hydrochoerus hydrochaeris
GGGAGCAGAGCCCAGGAGGACAGACCTGGGCCCAGGATACCTCCTTTGGGGCCACTGTGAGGGCAGTGAGTCCTCACCAAGGGGACAGGTAGTGGTGACCAGGCTCAGCCAGTGGGCAGCTTGAGAGAGAGGGTGTCACATGGGCAGGACCTGAGGCCACCTGGGCTGGTGGTTTTGTAGGGTGACAGAAGTGGCGCAGGAGTCCCAGGCCACCAGTTCCAGGGTGGCCCCAGGATGCGGGAAAGGCAGCAGGGCCACCCTAAGGCTGTGACGGGAGGATGTGGTCAGCAGCACGGATGCTGCAGAGATCCCAAGAAAACAGTGCTGGCAGGTCCTAACTGGGAGGAGCCGGGCCCCATCAGAGCAGATACAGGATCTGTAGGTGCATGGCACTGGTGGAAGGTGGACAGAGGACAGAGGTGGGGCTTGCCTGTCACAGGCCTTTGGTGGCCGGAGGCCATGGCCAGTGTCCACTGCTGTGTTTGGGTTGGAGCTCCTCCCCTCTGCTTTGGCAGATCTTGGTCAGCAGTCCTCCTGCTCCAATGGGATCTCACTGAAGTTTTAGAAAAGAGCTTAACCGCAAAAGGGAATTAGACCCATTTTGACCTTGACCCAGGAGAGTGGGGGGTCAACCCCAAGTCTTCCCGGCTATGTCCCTGATGCCCTTCCTCACGTGCCCCATGGAGAAGTCCTCTTCTGAGGGGATTCCTACTGCATTTTCTGAGTGTCTGCCAGGCACAGGCAAAGCAGTGAGGTGCAGTGGCTGCTTGCAGGGGGTCATCGTCCAGCTGTTCCATGCAGTGGAAATTGGGGAGGCTCTGAGCCTCGGGAGACCGAGACCCTGGAGGAGCAAGGCCCCAAGGAGCAGCCGAGGCGTCCAGCTTGCATGTGGGTGCTTAGGGGCCCATTGAGCCAGGAGAGCTCCAGCACAGGTGATTCCATACGAGCCAGCATGCGGTCCACAGCGAATCCCACCCACAGGGAATCAAGGACCCTCGTGCGGTAGTGACTGTGGCCACCAAGGGGTTAAAATGACAGATAAATGACTGTATGTAGACGTGAGCATCTCTGGCTTTTTTCCCCTTTCTTGCCGCAGTATTTGATGTGACAGCTTTTGTTTGCTCACACTTGTCCCTCTTTGAAAATTCTCACGTCAGCAGTAAACGCTGTTTCTTTTTCCTATAACATCTTGAGCTTGGTATCCAGTGATGGGAGAAGTTCCTCTTGCGTTCCTTGGAATTATAACATTATGCCTGATTTGGTGGGGTTGGGCGGGAGTTACAGTCATTTAGATCTCAAAACACGGCACATTCTGCAGATAAGTCCTCGGAAGTGTGGCTGCTGGTTAGTCATCCATAAGAGTGTTTTTTTAACCACAGGAGAGAAGACTCCTTTGCTGGAATTCTAGGAAAGGGCTGATCTGGGGCCTGTCTGGGTGAGGGCAGTATGGGTGCTGCCCATGGCGAGGTTGTGGCCATCTTTTGGGTCTGGCTGGGGGGTGGGGAGTCCAGCAGGAGGGGCTCAGCCCTCCCTGTCCACCTCTGGGAGGAAGCTGGCCACAGGCAGGAGTGTAGGTCATGTCTCACCCTGGGGTCACTGTTGTTCTGCCGTTGACACTTCCTGGAAATCAGCATCGGGCTTCAGGTTCCCGGCATCTTGGCCCTCCCGCGGGAGGCCCAGGAGAGCAGGCGGTCTGTCCTCCCTGCGGGCTCCTGATAGACCAGGCTCACCGGAGGCTCTGGGGAGCTGTGAAAAGGGGGTCCTGCTCTCCGCAGTGTCCTGCTGGCTGCGAACCTGCACCTCACATCTCCAGGCCCCCTGTGGTCCAGGCATCGACCTGTGGGCACGCACGCTGATGGTGAGTGTCCTCCCCTGTGTCTTTGCGGGGTGACTGCGGGGCTCGGCACTGAACCACGCAGGCCCGGCCACCTGGTATTTCCGAAAGTCTTCTGTGTACATCGCTGGACCACGGCGTTACCACTCGAAAAGAGCTCGCGGGGGAGCCAAATGCCAGTGGCGCCCTGTCCTGTGGGCTGCAGTGTAAACTGTGGCAGGGTTGAGCCGAGGACTCTGGAGAAACCTGTAAGCAATTAAGCCCGCCCTGCAGGAAGGTACCAGGGAGCCTGCAGCCCACTAGGACGAGAAAGAGTGAAGCCTTCCTTGGTGGGTGTCACTCTCCTTCGGGTCTCTCTCCTGTAAGTAAATAAAGGCTTCTGGCAAGATGAAAACATGGTGTATCTCATTTCTAACCTAAGGAGGGAAAAAAAGAGAGAGATGAAGCCGTTGTGGGTCACATGTTTTAAATTGCTGAGGTCAGGACAAAACTTAGATTACCCTGTTTCAGCAATTCCCAAACCATGTTCGGGGAGTAGGAGAACAGGAGATACTTCACTGCGGGGAGTGGGGAGCGGGGAGCAGGGAGTGGGGAGCAGGGTGTAGGGGGGATTTCATGGCCAGCTCCACTTCTCCAGCCCTGCCCTGCAGGTCGACGCACTTTGGTGTTGAAAGCGCGCTATCTGCTTTGTGAGTCTGGTGTTTCTCACCCTGGCAGCCAGGCCGCAGCTCCACACCCCGGGGCTCCTGCTCGCATCGTATGGAATTTCCACCCTGGAAATGCGCCAGCTCGCAGCTGTCCACCCTGCTCACTCCGTCCTCCTCTGTGTTCCTGTCACTCCACTTTATTCCCCTGGGTTGCCTCATAGTCCCGTGTGATGAGGGGACAGGCGTCACTGCTCCCTCACCTCTGCATGTCCACAGTGCCCAGGTGACGGTGGGACTATGCAGTGACCATCAAAGCTTTGTCTGGCAGTGGATCCTTGAGGCGAACCCAGACACATGTGGGGATCTGATGACGGGCCAAGGGTAAGGGACAGAAGCTGGGAAGCGGGGTGGGGGATGGAGGCGAGCATTCAGAGCTGGCTTGTTCCACCACTTTCCTTCTGCGTCCGGTTCCTCGGGTCCGGTTCCTTGGGGTGACGCGAGCACCCCCAGCACACACTACGATCTCTCTGTTCATGGGAAAAGTCTTTCAAATTAGAGAAAGAACTCGCTGGAGGAGGGTGGGCTCCGGGCCGAGGCAGAGGAGGCAGGCTGCTGAGTGAACGGCCAGCATCGCACTGTCACACGGGGCTTGGAGCAGCCGGCTCAGGGCCCCAGCTACCAGCACATCCAGTTTCTATTCTCATCGTACTAGGCCAGCATTTTGGTTTCTTTCTTTTTAAATATTTAAAAATATTTTATAAAGGGTCTATAAAATATTTTATTATAATATTAATATATATAATATATAAGTAGTATAAAATATTTTATTAAGGATCTATAGTAGGTAATTTAAACTATTAAACATTTAGAAAGGGACAATACAAGGCCAGGGGCAGTGGCTCTTGAGCAGACCCTGACCCCAGGAAACACAGCTGGCCTGGGTCACTAGCAGAATTCCCCAAGGCCCTCCATTTCTTGCTCTGGGTTAGCCGGCTGCTACACTGTGAGGGCTCTAGAGATCCCTACAGAAAGATCCCCGTGACCAGGGACTGCAGTGCTGCCATGGAGGGCGCCATGTTGCAAGGCCTTCTGGGGTTGGCGACTTTGTCAAATCTCTTCATGGCCACTTCAGGAGACTCTCCACCAGCAAAAAACACGTAGTTAGATCTGTGTCTGCTGACTTGGGAGAATGTCTGTGTTATAGTATCCATTGTCAAACAACAAACACAAATTCTGGAATTCCGAGTATAGAAGGCTCCTTGCTGCTTGGTACAAGCAAGCAACAGATGAACCCTGTGTGAATCTGAGAACCTGTGTTTGCCAAAGTGAGAGGGAGGGCTTGGGGCACAAAGGGGAGGGATTATGTCCACCTTTGTGCAGTTCCCTCACAGTTCATTACAATAAACTTAAAATGTTTTCATAATTTGAGACAAGTAAACATTTAAAAAATTAAAAAATAAAGTAGTAGAAATGTGAAGAAGTAAATTGGACACACCGCTTGCACATGGAAGTGCTCATGAATATTCTTTTCTTTTTTTGGGGGGGGTTTCTCCTGTATTGTGACTCATTTTTTGATCCCTCGGTGGTGGGCTTGTTCAGTGGACCTGTTCAATGTCCTGGTGAAATCTACAGACCCTTTCTCAGGATAATGTTATTAAGAGTTTAGTCATGTTATGTGAAATAAGTCAGACATGTAAGCTCATGTACCTTATGGCTTCTTATGTGAGAAACCTAAATAAAAAACAAAAAAGGAGAGGGAGAAATAGGAAATAGGGAGAAGTTCAAAAACTTCTCCAAAGTACAAATTCCATTGTTTTAAATATGTTTCAATATATAGACTACTTGGTTGCATTTATATTACTAGCTTATCTTAATTAATAGAAAATAATTATTAGCTATTTCTTTCTTCCTTCCAAAGAATCTTTTTGGTTTGTATCTAATACTTTCAGTAACAACTTTGAAGATAACAATAGACAGTGTAGTAGCTATTGCTATTTTTTTATTACTTGGTTATGAAATTTTTATTTTTTCATAATAAAGACAACAGGCTACCATGGAAGCCTGTCATGCTGACATGAAGTTGTACACTATCTAAAAGGCGAATTTGTGCTGTAGCAATATATGTGCTTCGTTATTAATATTTTCAACGAGATCTCATGGTGAACCTACCAGATGCCATAGCTTTGAAGCAGCGATGAGCGTTAGTGACATTTTGAGAAATTCGCAGCAACTTTAATGTGATAAGAAAATATTGGTGGCTTCTGTTGATGACAGAGTCACCAACTTGCAAACACCACTGAGGTTCCTTTCCTGAGTTCGCAAAGCGAGTGTTCTGCACGTGTTGGTGGGTGTGGGAAATGATGGTCGATTTCTGCTCCCGTCCAGGTTCATGGACCCCTCGCAGGGAAGAGTGACTGTGAGTAAACCAAGTAGGCTTGCCTGTGGGCGTGCAAGCTGACACAGCGTGAGAAACCAAGTCTCTGCAAGCAGCAGGACCTGGGAGGGGGACGGGGAGGGGTGCTTTATGTGCCTGCGGTGTGGACCCCGCGTACCCGTGTGATCTGGGCGTAGGGAGCTGTGCCGCCCTCCCCCAGCCTCATCGTCATGGCTCCCCATGCTCTTTTCCTCTTCGCTGTTTAAATATTTAGTTTAAAAAAACATCCCTGCGTCCATTCGTACATTCCCGTCCTGTCCACTCGCGGCCTTTCTTGGCAGTTCTTTCCTGGAAGCAGGACTCTGAACTAATCTCCGGTCCTTTCTGGCTCCTTCAATGCTGTCAATCATTTGAATATTTCTAAATTATAGGATTTGCTTGGGAGCCCAAGGACCTGGGTAAACACATTAACGACGGCACCTTTGGATCCATTTCCTCTCCTCGCAGGGCCCCTGTGAAGGACCTCACCACTTGGGAAGGTAAATCATGTAATTTGCCACTAAGTCCAGAGAGCTGCAGAGGTCCAAAGACGCACAGCCAGAAATCCAGGCCCTGCCAATGGTTTATTGGACTTTCTCATGGCCAGAAAATCTCTTAGTAATTCACCAAATATTTATAGAGCACCTCTTTTGTGTGAGGCACCTTCCTGGGAGTTGTAGGGAAGTACTTGTGACATCCTATGGGAAGACCAGTGAAATTAATGCAATGAGCTGGGGCCAACATTTAAACTATGAAAGAGAAAATAATAGGAAATGCTAAATGTAAAGAGAAATGTTCTATCTCAAAATGTATGCCTCAAGCCTACATAAACCAGGCAGAGTGTACCAGATTACCACATATGGTAGTATATTTATTCTGATTTGGGGGCATTATCCCAGAACTGGAAAGTCCTTGCTGCAGGAAGTATTCAGCACACATGAAACTCTAGAGCCATCCTACTGCTAAACTCAGGGCGGGTGGAGGAACAAATGTACAAACGCTATGCCCATCTACTCCTCCGTTTCTGTAGGTTGCACATCTGAAGTCAGCTGACTTTGGGTTGAAAATAAAAAAACTTTAGCTGCTCTGAACATGTACAGACCTTTGCTTGTCTTTGTTCTCTAAACAGTAGAGTACAACTGTGTAAGTGGAAGTGGGCAGTGTAAGTAATCTAGAGGTGATTTAAAATATACAGGAGGGTGTGCACAGGCTCCATGCACACACTCAGCATTTTGCATAATGACTGAGCATCCTTGGGCTTGGGTATCTGTGGGGGCCGCTTGGGCCAGTCTTCCCAGAGCATCGTGGGGTAACTGCACATGCAAAACTAACAACACAAAGGGCAGCTGCACAACCTTGGACACCTGTCAGAACACCTGGCGCAGGGGAGGTGCATGCCCACACTCACAGGTCTGAGTGGATGTCAGCTCCAGGAGGCCTGAGCAGGCTGGGGTGAGTTCCTCACTTAGAGACCAGCAGGATGGTGAGCAGAACTTGTCTTCAGGTGAGTGGATGTAGGCAAGGCCTGGTTGTGCCTCTGCCCATCCTTAGAGCATCTAGAGCTCCCAGGCCACACGGAGGGGATCTCACTTGATTTCCAGAGCAGGGGTGGACACCAACAGGTTTTAAATAGGAAAGCAATGTGATAAGATTTGTGTCACCTTCCAAAAGTCATTCTCTGTGCTCTGTGAATCATGGACCAAAGGACAGTGAGACCAGAGGGAGGAATGTCCCAACGAAAGTCTGCAGGTGGCTGGGTGGGGTGATGGGGGAGGATTGGGACACCAACACTGGGACAGAGGCAGACAAATGGATCTAGGGGTAATGGAGGAGAGGAGAGCCACTCCAGAACAGAGGGTGCACACTTCTGCAGAGGGCTGGCTGATAAGTGTCTTGACCTCCAAGGCCTCAGCAACCCCTATTGCCTGTATTCCACTCTGCCTTGGTGACATGCAATAGAACACACATGATTTGCAGATGAACAAGCATCTGGAAGTGTTCTAATAAAACTTTATTTGCAAAAGTAGACAGAGGGCAGGATTCCCATAGCTGAGAGCTTTTGGATCCCTGAGCTCATCCTAGGGTGATATTACTTCCCCCAATAGCTGTGTGCAATGTTTGGGGGTGTTTTTGGCTGTCACAGTTTGGAGAGGAGGTTCTGTTAGCACTGTACCTCCCAGCCACATCATTGTACCAGGGAGCCACGGCGGATGAAGCCCTGTCTGGGGCAGGAATGATCTGTGGCTGGGTGGGTGTCAAGGGGGAGGGGCAGTCAATTGTGAAAGGGGGTGCAGGGTTTTGCTGTCACTAATGTGAGCTTTCTATTCCATAAATGGAAAAAAACAACATAGAAAAGTAATATGATCATAATTAAGCTTACTTTAGTAACTAAAAATTTAAGCAGGATCAACTCACCCTGGCAAATTAAAAACCATTTCTTTTTAGGACATGTTTATAGGCAATCATTTAGGTTTTATTTTTCCCCCAGATAGAAATGCTGTATTGATTAACATCCCCTGGGTCTCACACATTCAGGAAATAGTCAGGATGTGATTGTGTCACTTGGAGACCATTGTGGTTTTCTCTTCTCTAGTGACCCCGGATTTCCAATCACACTGGACTGTTCTGGGGTTCAGCTTCTTGGATTGAAGAGGCCAGGGTTTCCCAAATCTGGACCTTGAGTCCTTGTGGCTCTACTCCTTCCCGCCCAGGGGATCTCTGCTGGAACAGGGCGTGTGATTAACCGGGTCCACTAGTTCTCCTGGGCAACTTTCCAGATCCATCCTGGCTCCCACTGGTCTCTGAGGATCCCCTCGGAAACGGGCTGTCAGCCGTGCTGGACGACCGCCTCCCAGCCTAGCCAGCCAGGTGTCCCCACAGCGATGCCACACCCCTCGCCCCTCTGCCGACCTTGTGCCAGCACCTCTGCCCAGCTCTTTCAGTGGCCTCGGGGACGAGGACGGGGACTGGGTGTGCATCCTCGCAGCCACTAGACCTAAATTACTCTTCTGTTTCCTGTGACTTTTTTGGAAAGAAAAATTCTATTCTTTTGAGGACATTTCCAAATTATTTGAAAGTTCCTCCATACGATTTAACGTGTAACATTTGGCATATTAGAATATCAGCCTTCAGAAGGGAACCGTTACATCAGACAATGAAATTTAATACCTTAATGAACTGACGCCTAATGTCAGTACTTTCAGAAATGCATATACACGTGTCATTCCGATTTTCCAAACTGTACATTTTCCCTTGCATTTTTATTTCTTTGTATCATCCCCCACAGATTTTATTTTAAATAAAACTTTCATTTTAGAAAGTAGTTTTACATTTATAGTAAAATTGCAAAAATAGCACAGGCAGTTCCTGCATTGCTCAAACCCGGTTTCCCCTGTGATTATCGTGTTATAATAGTATGGAACATTTACAGTTAACGCACCCAGACCGGTACATTGTTATTAACTAAAGTCTTCATCTGGTTCCTATTTCTTCAATCTTCTCCTAACGTTCTCCTCCCATTCCAAGATGCCACATTTACACTTAATCATCTTGTCTCCTCCGACCCTTCCTGAATGTGACAGTTTTTATGACTTGCCTTGCTTTTGGTGACCTTGACCGATTTGAAGAATGTCGGTCAGATATTTTGTGGGTTTCTGACAATTGGGATGTGTCTGGTGTTTTTCTTGAGACTATACGGGGTTACGAGTGTCGAGGGGGAGATTACAGAGGTCACCTGCAATTTCTCTACCGCCCTGCCAAGGGCTCACACTGTCAACATGACACATCTCTGCTGCTGGTGACCTTTGTCACCGGGCTGATGTAGGGTTTGTCTGGCTCTCACTATGAAGTTACTCTTTCTCTGCCTTCCCTTGCTGTCTGTCCAGTTTGGAAGAAAGTCACTTAGCATGACCCACGCTTGATGGGCAGAGAGTTTTTAGGGCAGACCATTGACATAAATTATTTGGAATTGTTCTGTGCTACAGATTTCTCTCTTCTCTCCTACTTAGTTATTTATACAACCCATGTCAGTGTGGACTCATGGGTATTCATTTTACACTTTTGGCTATAACCCAATACTATGCTATTTATTTTGTTGCTCAAATTGTTCTGCTTTTGGCCATGGGGCCCTCGTCCGGTTGGCTCCTGGATCCTGCTGCCCTGTTGATGTAGCTCCCGTTGTGGGTGTGTGGCTGAGCCAAGCACATTCTTGTTTTTTGCCCCTGTGAGCTGCTCTGGGTTCCTCTTGTGCATTTTCTGTTCCAGCCCCAGCCCAGGATGGGCCGTCCCTCCAGGGAGCCCTGGTTCTTTTCATAGGAGAATGTCAGAAACCAAGGTCTGGGTGCAAAGTGTGCTCATTGCTTCCAAGTCTGCCCTGATGTCACACGATAGGTGAAGGAGGGAATGTGAGGACTCTGCCTGCACGTCTGTGGTGGTTCTACATGAGTATGGGGCCCTCTTTCTTCAGAGCTCGGTGTGAGTTCATGCCTGAGTCTCTGCCTTGAATCCATGGCTGTGGGCTATCTGACCCCTTCTCCTACCACCTCCCCATCAAGTCACACTTTCTGTCACAGTTGCCTGCCTCAGTGTATGAGGTAAACACCTTTGTAAGTCACTCCATGAAAAGTGTTAGAGGTGGGCATTTGTGAGACATGGGAACCCTGAAAGAGCTGGGGCAGCCCCCAGGGATAGGCCCCTCAGGTCCTGGGGGCCTACGGGGTGTGTGGCTGCTCTTCAGGGTTGGAAGTGCCCCCTTCCCCGCCTGCCACCGTGCAGTCTTGGGTGAGCAAAGCCTTAGAGCCTGGGGTGGCGACAGGAGGCGAAGGTTAGCAGACAGGGCAGGTGAGTCTAGCAGGGCGTGGCCTCAGCCTGCCTCAGCTCGAGCCCTGGGGCCCTGGGGTGTGGACCACAGCATGAAGCCAGTCACCAGGGCCATCCAACGCTGAGCTGCTAGGGTAGTCTGGGGTCGCGTCCCCAACAATGTCCAGGACAGGAAGCTCAGGTTTCACAGCAGGGCTCCTAACTCTCGGGGAGGATGATGGGAAGCCTGTGCCGATGAAAGAGCCATGAAACTGGAGGATGTCACCTAGGGGAGGCTCCTGATGTTTCTCCAGCTTTTCACAGGTCACGTCTGATGGGAAAGCTGTCAAACACCACCTTGCAGGTGACATCTGCCAAAGAGGCATGTTGGTTGTCACTGCCTGGTATGTCAGACTTAGGGACAGGCTGTGCCCCAGTTCTTTGTGGGGGAGGGGGCAAGGTGATTGCTGGAGCCTCCTGGGGTGGAGGAGAGCTTGGTCCACTGCTGGTTGGCTGGCACATCTCCCAGACCAGGAGCTGTTGTCAGGAATGCTGAGGTTACTGTGGGTCATGAACTTGCCCTGTGAGCCATCCTGCCTCTCTGAAAAAGGCCAGTTGGGACGTGGTGGTGGTCCAGCTACTGTTTCTGCTGGAAGGGGACCGTGAACGGAAGTGACCGCTGACATCCGGGGGCTGACGATGGCTTCTCTTGCATGCACGGGAAATGCCTTGACTCTAGGCGTGCCCTGCCACTCCTGCCCTGGCATAGTTAAACACACGCCATCTGAGAATAAGTTCTGCCTGTTGCCGTGACCTCTCGCCACTCTTCCTGTGCACACAGTAACCCATGTTTGTGAGGAAAGACGACCAGGAAATGCAGGGCTTGCTAGGAAACTCTGGGTGTGGACAGTGTGACCTCCCGTTCAAAGTTCTCCAGCTGTTTGAGGCTCAGCACATATTGTCTAGAACATTCCACCGCCAAACTGGTTGGTCCTGCCTCTTGTCCCTGCACTGTCTTCATGGATCACACTCTTAGAATTTCTGGGTGTCAGACTCTTTGAGCGCCAAGTGCAGGAAGAAGGACAGGGGAGGCTCCACTGGGCCAGCATCGGGGTTGAGTCCGGAAGGCGCTGTGGCGTGTGTCGAAGGCATGCATCAGTTGCCACATTAATGTTCCAGCCATCCAGTAGCCAAGACCCATCTCTGTCTGTTCAGGCTGCTGTAACAAGATCACCTCAGCCTGGGTCGTTGATACGCAATAGCACTGTGCTGCTCCTGGTTCTGGAGGCTCAGAGGAAGAGGCTGGAGGTCCAGGCTCCGATGAGGCATCTTGCCGCCTCCTCCCTGGAACTGGTTTCACAAGGACACGAATCGTACTCAGGAGGACACTGTCCCTCACGGCCCAAGTACCTCCCCAGAGCCCCTGCCTCTTACTGCTGCCACACTGGGAATTAGATTCCAACAAGTGAGACTGGGACAGACACCCTGGCCTTCAGGCCCTTGTAAAACCCTTTATGCCAAACTTCACTATGGACTGTCATGGTTTTGGTTTTTCTCTTTCTGGAATGCAAAAAAAAAAAAAAAAAAAAAAAAAATCAAGAAAAAGTTAAATCACCAAGGCTTGGTTTCTCCTCGTTGCTTGTGTCGGAAGTGCTCTGCAGAGCTGGTCCTGCTGGGGACAAACGCTGGGACCGGCAGGCTGGAGATGGTGCCCATTGCAAAGGCTCTCCAGTCATGGGTGGATGAATCCACTGACAGCATCATGATTTAGGAGGGGTGGAAACAGGAGGCAGGGCCTAACTGAAGGGAAAGAGGGTCAGGGCTGTGACCTCGGGAACCATATCCAGTGACCAGGCCCTTCCCCTTTGGCTCTTGCTCTCTCTCATTCCTGGCCACCATGAGGCGAGTGGCTTTCCTTCCTCCATGATGCTTCCACCTCTTGCAGGCCCAAAGCAATGGAGCCAGATGATGGTGGCCTCAGAGCCCTGAAGTCCTGAGCCAGGACTAAGCCTTCCTTCTTTATGTGGTTTATCTCAGGCGTCACAGTGACAAGGTGCCAGCACAAGGCTGTGAGGAGGGATGTCTGTCCTGTGGGCCAGGCGAAGAGGGAGCTGGAGGAAAGATTGTCTGTGGCAGTGGTGTGCCAGACTGTCACACCTGCTATCCCTTTTTGTACCAAACATTTTGTGATGCCCTGTGGAAAGTGGCAAAGCAAGGCTGGAAACGCGCAGTCTTACCCTGTACACTCTTTGGGGTGTAATGGGGCCGCTTTTCTCACCAAAGGGGGCGCTGAGCCCTCCCTCTGAGTCCAGCTGGCTTTCTGGTTGACCTGGCCCAGCGGAGAGCTTAGAGATGGTGCTGGGTGGATTTGGGGCTGGGGCTGCCAGGCTTAGCAGCTGTCCCCCTCTCCCGCCTGGTGCTAAGGCCTTGGGCTGAGCTTGCCCTGGGGAGCACTGGTGTGCACAGCAGTCAGGGGCTGGTGGTCTCACGGACCTGCCAACTCATCCCAAAGCAAAGCTCGCTCAGCCTTCCACGCTGACCCACTGGGGCTCCAGCTCAGACACTGTGAGTGAAGGGTGGTTATCACTTTAAGCTACTCTGTTTGGGGGGATTTTGTAGTCCATCAAAGAGATAATGATTTTTTTGGGAAAGTTATAAATTATATATTAGATATGAAATGCACAATCTATATATGAATATCGTAGACCATGTAAACTGCCAAGCATATAATTAAGAAGAAAAATGTAAAAATCTCAGGGCAATACAAAGGGAAGTAACTGGAAAGTGATTTGTAATAAAATAACACACGAGTGCCATGAGGACTGTGATGCTTAAGGTTACAAAGACACAGTTCATTGTCCCTAGAGCCAGCAGGGACCTCTGTGCTCTCCATGCAGGCTGCTCCACGAGTGACGTCCTTATCAGAGACTCGGCTTTCCAAAACTGGGACTGTCACATTCAGAAAAGCAAGAAATAACATCAATCTCTATGGACGCAGCAGTTCCATGCTCATAAAGTCAATTTTAGAGTAACTGGTGTCTCCACGAAGCTTCATTTCTCTACCTAAAATGGAGTGGAGTGTAGACTTAGGGAGCCAGAACCACATTCAAATGCTGATGGAATTCATCATCATAGGCAGAGTCCTTCCACTAGAAGGGAATTAGCACTGTTTAGAAGGGGAACTCAGAGAAATGGCCATGACATAGGTAGACATTTAAGATATTTTCTTATTATTTAGATATCTTTGAGTGATAGCCGATGGTTTTAATGAATAATAGTGCACAGCAACTATAGCCCGAAAGTCAGGAGAAAGAAAATGGAAATATACTCTTGTATGAGCGTGTCCTGTATAAAAAGGGTATAATACGTGTTGAAGGTAGGCAGTGGTAAGTTAGAAATGTATGCTGTACATCCCAAAGCTACTACTGAAATAGCTACTCATACTGCTCACAGGTTAATAAAAGGATACAATTATTTAAAAAATGCTTAACTCAAAAGGAGAAAAAAAAACCCAGAGAACAAAGGACTGATGGAATAAATAGAAAACAGCAAGTTTCCAGATGTAAACTTAACCTTACAAAAGTCAGATTAAATATAAATGGAAAAATAACCAATTAAAAGACAAAGATTGTAAGATTGGGTGAGAAAACAAGAACTAATTATATATTGCCTACAAATAAACAGATAAAAAACCAAAGTGCACATTAAATATGAAGATTCATAGAGGAGGAAAAGGGTAACCATGTGAAGTGGCTTATATGCCCTTAAGAGTCTGGTGAAATAACGCATCCCATGTGTTTTTATTACAATGGTAAAGAAAGGGCTAGTTACTCAGAAGGAAACTGAAGTGGCTATATTAGTATCAGATAAAGTAAATTTCAGAGGAAAGACCATTAGCAGGGATAAAAAAGTCATTTCATAATGACATTGAAGTCAATTCAGTCAGAAGATTTGGTCACAATATCTATATCTATATATATTTATACATATATTGATCTATATATTTATATATAGGTACATATATATCTATCTATATCAGATATATATCTGATAACAGAACTTCAAAATAAATGCAGCAAAATCTGATTAACAGTAAGATCCTCAGTTATGGTCACAGATTTCAATATACCTCTTTCAATTTTTGATAGAAAAAAATACACAGATGATCAGTATGAACAGAGAAGGGTTAACAATGCTACGAACCAACTCGATCTAACTGATATGAGGACAACCATTCTTTCCATTGGGCACAGTATGTTTATCAACACAGATCATATTCTGGGCCATAATCCAAGTCGCAATAACTTAAGAGGTTTCAAGTCATACGAAGAGTGTTGTCTGACCACAATGGAATTAAATTAGAAATAGATAACTGAAAGGCACTTGGACAATCCCCAAATATTTGGAAATCAAATAATGTACTTGTAAATAACTCACAGGTCAAAGGAAAAATCAAATGGAAACTAAGAAAGTATTTTGAACTGAGTGAAAATTAAAACACTACATACTGTAACTTGTGGAATGCTACTGATAAAGAGTTCTCAAGGAGAAATTTGATGCATGAAATTTCTAGAAAAGAAAGATGATCTCAGATTAATAACCACAGTTTCTACCCTAAGAAATATCAAAAAGCTGGGAAAATTGAAAAGAAGTAGAAGAAAGGAAATAAAAAAAAAAAACCAGACTGGAAATCAATGAAAACCAACTGATCAATCTACCAGAAAGACAATAAGACCCAAAACACACATAAAGACAATAGAAGAAACTAACATAACTAAAAGATATTTCTCTTAATAGATCAATAGTAGACAAAACTTTACATAGTCTGATCAGGGAAAAAGAGAGAAGAAACAAATGACTAGTAGAAGAAAAGAGAAAGGTAACCTAATGCCAAAACATATTTGCTTACAATAAGAGAATGCTATGAAAATCTTTTTTTCCTGGCTTGAACCTCTTCTTTTTTATTTTTTATTTGTAAGGTAGTAAAATACCACAGAACAAGATGGAACAAAGCCAATTGAGACAGTGTAGTGAAATTGGTACAGAACTTCACAGCAGGTCACCGGGATAACGGCAATAGGTACCATAGTATATCTCGTTTTCTTCACAATAGTTGTTCTTTCAGTCAGGTTTATCAGAATCAAAGGAAATACAGAACATTATAGAACTTATCAGAACAGAATATTGAATAGAGCAATACCATTAATCAGAACAAAGCAAAACAGTGATAAAAATGTTTGCCTTCAAAGAGATTGTAGAAGGAAATACCCCTTATTTGCTATATTGCATATAGTCAACCTTGCAAGAGATGCTCAGATCTCTGGCTCCCACTTGATAACGGGGGGGGGTGGGGGGATGGATGTTTGAATCTCAGCCTGAGCACCAATAGGCTCACAGCTGCTTACCAGGGCAGTGAGCTGGCTGCTTTCTGAGAGCGCTAAGTTCCAACATGGGAGCTATGAAAATCTTTATGCCAATAAATTTACAGCAATAGCAAATGACAAATATCATGACAGATGTGAATTACTAGTGCTCATAATGAAAGGTTAGGCAATCTCAATAGCATTGTATCTTTTATAGAACTTGCACTTGTAGTTAAACACTCCCAAAATGGAAATGTTAAACCGAAATGGTTTTGTGGGTTGATCCTATGAAGAATGGAAGGAGAAATAAACCAGTGCTGTACAAACAGTATTTTTTAAATTTGAGAGGTAAGACTGCTTCCCAATCATCTTATAGGCCAGAATTATCTTGAGATCAAAACAAGACAAGGCACTATAAGAAAAGAGAATTATAGACCACTGTTCTTCATGAACATTGATGCAAAAATTCTGAAGGAAATTTTAGCAAATTGAATCAAATAATACAACAAACCAAGTTAGAACATCACGATCATGTATAGTTTACCTTGAGTTAGCACTACAAAATCATTCAGTGCCTTACATCATATTAATAAACCAGAAAGCAGAACTGTCTGGTTATTTCAGTGGATTCTATGTTTCTCTTCCTAACACAAGCATTTAGCAAAATCCACTAAAACAGAGAAAACAAAGCCGGCTGAACTCAGCAAACCAGGAAGCAAAAGATTTTCCTCAGTGCGACACAGGCCATCTGCAAAATACCTTCAGTGAGCAGCAAGGCCTGAACCCTTTTCCTCTAAGATTAGGAGCAATGCAAGGCTGTGTTCTCTCCCTCTCACACTTGCTATTGTGCTGGAGCTTCTAGCGAGTACAAACAGGAAAACAAGCAAACAAAAGGCAACCTGATTAGAAAAGAGCTCATTAACAATTGATGTGATTGCTGTGTTGCAACTGTGAATTAGTAGGTTAGCAAGGTAGCAGCCTATCAAATCAATACGCAGGCATTGGTTGTATTTCCTTTTAAACTTTCTTCTCCCCCAACCCTTCTGAAGTCCCAGAAACCTCAGAGATGCAGCCCAGGGCCTTTGCACCAAGCCCCTTTTAATATATATGTATTTTAAAATTTTGAGATAGGGTCTTGCTAAGTTGCTGAGTTGTGCAGGTTATGCTGAGACTTGTGACCCTTTTGCCTCAGCCTCCCAGTGTGCTGGAATTACAGATGTGGAGTCCCACACCCAGCTAGCAATTGTATTTCTATATATTAAAATTGAGAAAAATCAGAAGTTGAAACTTAGACCTACTTTTATAATAGTACAAAACACAAAATATAAAGGTATATTTGACAGAAGGTGTGTGAGTTGTGTACACTGAGACACAGCATTGCTGGGAGAAATCAAGGAAGACATGAAGGCGTGGAGACTGACACTGTGTCCACGGGTCGGAGACACGGATTACTGTGTAGATTTCGCCCCCAATGAGAATCTCAGCGTTGATTCCTTTTTCACACTTGACAAACTGATTATAAAATTCCCGTGGAAGTGAAGAGCCTAGAATAGCGGAACAATTTTGAAAATGAAAGCTAACATTATCTGACTTTAAGGTCTCTTATAAAAGGACCATCATCTACTCAGTGAAGAACAGGCTTAAAAGAAGACTAGTGGTCGGGATAGAACCAAATCCAGAATAAACCCACACGTCTATGGAGGCCCTGCAATCGTGTAGAGAAAGGGTCGTTGTTTCGACTCTTGATGCTGGAACTTTGACCAGACATATTAAAAAATGTTGACTCAAAATGAACCCTGTTCCTAAACATGAAGCCTAAATCTGTACAGTTTGCCAAAAAGAAAACTCAATGGTGTTGGGTTAGGCAGAGATTTCTTAGCAAACCTGTGATCCATAAAAGAGGAAATTGATAAGTTAGATTTCAACAAAATGTTAGGTAATCTCTCCTCTTTGAAAGCCATCCTAGAAGAACGCAGAGATGCGGGAAAGTCACAGATCTGATAAAGACTTGTATTGAGAATACACGCAGAACTCCAAAATCTCGAGATTAGAAAACCTCAAAGTCAGGCAAGCTCCACCTGAACAGATTTGCACGGGAGCCGAGCAAGATCCGGGTGGCAAATAAGACAAGAAGAGATGGGAACTGTCAGCTCACACCCCGCTCCCGGGGAAATTGGGAGGCTGCCCCTCCAGAGTGCAGCCCACCGTGACTCCACTCAACGACACTGCGACGTGGACCAGTTCCAGAATCGCTGTGCTGAGGGGAAGGCGCCAGACTGTGGAGCTCATTCGGATGGGGCTTCAGGAAACAACTCATCTCCAGTGACAGAAGGCAGCCCGGCGGCTTCCTGAGCATGGTGGGAGCAGGGACGTGACACAGAAGTGTCGTGAGAGGCACAGGAAGCCCCATGAGGGGGTGATAAATGTCTTTGTTACCTCCAGCACGGCGGCGTTCTCACCGCGTGGGTATATGATATGTGCGTGCTGTCACATACACCCTCAGTGTCAAGCGAGCTGCTGAGGATTTAAACACTACCTTCCAGACAATGGGAGCCGAGAAACTGCTCCCCCACTTTCCGCAGGGCCCTTACACCTGCCCTGGAAAGCCTGGCTGAGTGTTAGCATCTTTGCTGGGGGTTGACTTAGCTACCCCATACTCCTCGCCTGAGCTCTGCTTCAGGAGACCTTATTTACCCTCAAACTCCACACTACTGATTGTGTTTATGCCCTCGCCCGGGGGCAGCCAGGTAATTGTTAAAACCTCAAATGGCCTCATTGTTTTTACCATTGTTTTACCCCACAATTAAAGAGGATATTTAAGGCTGTTTCTTGGTTGGAACCTATCATTTCAGAATCTTGGCTCTCCTGCCTACTAATTTCTCTGGTCTCCGTGAGCCCCTTGGTGATCCAGGGCTGAGCGAGTTTAGCAGTTGGGTCTGCTCCTCCAGCTGAGCAAGCGCTAGAAGGCAGGAGGTGTAGCTAAGTTTTCGCTGCTTCCCGGCATCTACCCTAATACGAGTCGAATGAATTGCGAGTTTCCTTCGCTCTGTTACGTGCTGCCAGTGACCTGTGCATTTACTTTCTCCTTGTACCCTGGCCTGGAGCAAGACAAGCCACTGACTGACCCATGTAGAGGGGAGCATAGATAACCCATTAGCATTTCATAAGTAGCCTTGAAGCAGGACCTACTTATTATATACGAATGCGTTACATAATTGCTTGACTGGACAGAACCTTTCTCTCTTGTAAAAAGTGAAAACAGAAAGCAAATGTCTAGGCCTGCATACCCCAGTTACTTCACTTCCCAGTCATGTGTTGTTTTCACTGGCTGTGGTAGGACACGGCCTAAGTGATCCTGCCTAATTAATTTACCTACAAAAGCCGAACACGAATAGGTGCAGTAGGCGCTGCATGGCCTTAGGCATTGCAGGTTTACACGGTATTTATTTGTGTGGCAGAATCTGAATCAGGAAGGTGAGCATGGACTTAGATTTTTTTTTTTTTTAAGCAAATTAGGAACTAGTAGAGCCAGAGAGGAGAACCGAGAATATTAGGGTGGTGGTTTGAGGGCACATCAAAGAGAGCTATTGTATGTAACTCCGGGTGCTGTCACATGACTGTTCTGCCCGAGAGGAGGCCTGGTAGAAAGATGAGAATTCAGAGAATCTAGATGAACTCACTGATGATCAGCTCATTGGTAGCTATTGGGGGAACTTGAAAATCTTTCTGGGGGTCACCGTCTGAGCTCTTGGAAACTCACTCCTGGGAAGATCGGGGTACTGTGAGTGACATGGGACTGACTCGGGGACATGTTTGTCCTGAGTGGCTACTTGATGAATTAGATAATTTTTTCCAACTCGTGATTTTACACAAAATTTATACTTCGTAAAGTAAAGTGAGAAAATGCTGAAAAGTTTAAAGAAATAGACAAAACTCATTTCACCATTCAGTGACAGAGGTCACTTGTGCTACGCGGCAGCAGAAAGCTCAGCAAAGCCCCCGCCCACAGCCATGTGGGGAGCAGAAACCGCGGGGGATGCGCTGGGTCACACAGCTGAGCCACACAGCTGAGCAGGCTCCCAGGCCGAGGGTGGAGGTGTTGCTGTTCTCTTCTGGCTGCTGACAGTAACCTGTGAGAGCAGAGAGGTAAACTGAGGCAAATGGTCAGCCAAAAAAAAAAAATATATATATATATAAACCTGTCCAGAGGCAACAGATACTCAAATTAGGACGGTGAGGTCTAGAGAAAAGCCTGAGGGTGTGATTCCACAGCTTTTGGCTAAAATCCCAAAGACCCAAAGGTCAGAGAATTCAGTCTCACTGACAAGCATGTGGGGTGGGGGGGACACTCATAGTGGCTGGTGGGAATGTAAATTAGTAAAACCACTTTAGCAGATAATGTGGAGGTTCCTTGAAAATCTAAAAACGAATGTACCAGCCGGGTGTGGTGGTGCACGCCTGTCATCCTAGCACTCAGGAGGCTGAGGCAGGAGAATCACTGAAGTTCGAGACCAGCCTGGGCTACAAAGTGAGTTCAAGGTCAGCCTGAACTGCATAGCAAGACCCTGTCTCAAAAAGAAAGAGAAAAAGAAAAAAAAGTAAAAACAGACGTACTATCTGAACCAGCGAGCCCGGTCCTTGTCGGTGCCCGTATGGAACGAAGTCACAAAGGAAGGTGACAACTACACGTTCTCATTTGCGATGTTCACAGTCAATGGGATACAAGCACGGAGACGCCCCCGCAGAGGACTGGGGGAGAACCGTGCGCCGGTGGGCACCCAGCAGTAGAGACAGGTGGGTCGGTTCATGCGCAGGACCTCGGTGCGGGAGGACCTCGTGGTGCGCAAAGTGTCTGGACATGGAGCATCAAACGCCCGCGTTGTATCTCGCAGGCAGAATCAAATGAAAAGACTATGAGGGAAGGAGCCCAGACCGAGGGAGGAGAGAGGAGAGGGCAGTAGGAGGTGGGGGGAGGGAGGAGCGTGGAAATGTCACGGCGAAACCTATTGATCTGCACAGGCATTCGTGGTTACAGTGTGCATCCTCGCAATCGTGTACCCGAATTATAATCTACAGAGGGGATACGGCTCCCAGGCCTTCTTGGTGCAGGAAGCAGAGGGTGTCCAGGGAGGTTTGAGCCCGGCGTCTCCACCGTGCACTGTGGCAGCAGACAGGACCAGAGACTTCAGGGGTGGGTGCCCATGTGCTGAGCGGCTGGGGGCACCTTGTGCACACCGGGAGGCTCCAGGATCCCAAGGTTGGCTCCACGTGCTGACCGGCAAAGCCCAAGACTTAGCTGCCGGGAAAGGAATCCCCACAGCAGCCTGAACAACAGCTCCTCCCACTCACCCTGGCCTGCGATTCCCTGGTGGCCGCAGCCTGTGACAGTGTTACAAGGAGAGGACCCAGGTGGGCAGCTCCTGGGCAGCTGACGAGCAGAAACCACGAGGGGAGACGCGTATGCACCGCTGGTCTCTGGGCTGCGGTAACTTGTGCAGAAGCAGAAAACGAGGGCGCTGAGCTTTGACAGATGCGCTCTCCAAACCCGAACCGGAACCCGGGCCAGAGTGAGGATGTCGCCCAGAATGTCGCCCTCTCTAGGAAGACTCTGAGCTCTGTCCCCGAACCACCAGGGGTGAAACCGCTCTGGCACTGTTTGTAGATAAACTTTGCTCTTCTATAATTTCATGTAAGTAGAATCATACAGTATATACTTTTCTGTGTTTTCTGTTTTGTTTTGCTTTGGGGTTTTTTTTTGGGGGGGGGGTCTGGCTTCTTTGACTCAGTGTGCTTTTGAGATTTATGCATATTGCTGTGTGTCTTAGGACTGGTCCATTTGATTGCTGAATCTTTTCTGCAGCGTAAATCATAGTTTTTAGCAGCGTTTTCCAATGGATGAGCTTGGGACAGTTCCTAGTTTGGGGCTATTATGTATCCACCTGTGATAGACTTTTTCAGATGCATCCTTTTGTCAGTGAATATGTGTTTTCATTTTCCTTCAGCAAACACCCATTTGTAGACTTTCTGGTTCACGGGATCGCTCTACGGTTCGTGTCTGGGAAGCAGCAAGGTATTCTTCCAGAGGGGTGGTATTGTTCTCATTTCTAAGCACCGATGTCAGGAGTCCTAGGGGCACGGTCTCCTTGCCATTTGGTATTTCCATCCTTCTTAACTTTAGCTATCTGAAGAGGGCGTAATAGTTTATCTGTGGTTCTCTGTGGTTTTCATTTTCATTTTCTAGTTTTCTGATGATGCCGAGTCCTTTCCTCTTTGTTTACCAGACATTTTAGTATCTTGTTTGAAATTTCTCGTTTTAAAACCTTTGCCCCACCTACTCTTTGAGGAGATGGTTGTTTATCTTCTATTGTTGAGTTGGAGGAGTTCTTCCTGTATCCTGGATACCGATCTTGTGTCAGAAATTCGTTGTACAAATATTTTCTCTCAGCCAAGGTGGCTCGCTTGTGAATTTCCCTTATGATGTCTTTTGATGAGCACAAGATTGGAGTTTTGGGGAAGTCTAGTTTTTTTCTTCTCTTTCTTTTGTGGCTATTGTTTTGTTGGGTTTGTCCAAGAACCTTTGCTGGCCCTCCAGTCCTGGGTGTATTCTCCCAGGGTTTCCTGTCAATCCCACAATCCTGGCCCCATTCCTGAAGTTTTAGAGTAAGAGTTGAAGTCAGGCGGTATCAGTTCTCTAATTTTGTCCTTTTTCCAAAGTGGCTGTGGTATTTGAGGTCAGTGCTGTCTGTTAGGACTTTATGCAATGATAAAAAATGTCATTTAGCTGCAGCGTTTAGGAAGGGTCACCACTAGCCACTGGCGTGTTTGGTCCCCGAGATGCAATCCATATAGTGAGGAACTGGATTTTAATTTTGTACGTTGCCACATATGGTTCAGACCACCCTCTCTCTGTACAGAACAGTCATAGGCACCTTGCACCCCTCTGTACATTTCCAAGCTTGCTCGCCTTCAGTTGTGGCCGAGCAGGGCTGGCCGTGAGTGGAGCTGTACTGCCGCAGGGCGGCTCGCCGGGCTGACGCTCTACCTTCAGATCCATCTGAGCACCCAGTGCACTGTCTATCTGTGCCTTCATTTTGGATGGTGGCTTAAGTGGATTTACTTTTAAAATTTATTTTTCAGTTGTTTGCCAAGGTAATTTTTGTATCTTTCCCTTGTCTCCTTTGACCTTGTGAAATTCATCATTAGTTCTGGTGGTGGTTTTGGTAATTTTTCAGATTTTTCTGTGTAAATAAGCGTGTTACTGGAACACAGACACCGTTTTACATCTTTCTTTCCGATCTGATGACTTGTTTATCTGCTTCTTTTTATGGGCTCACTTCACTGTCCAGGGCTCCCAAGGCTCTGCTGAACAACAGTGAGGAGAGAGATCTCCCCGGCCTTTCCCAGGCTCCCGGGGGAACGCTGCAGTCTGCCATCATTAGCTATGATACTATGTGTGTCTGATGTTATTGCCAGTTTCTATCATGAACTGGCTGAGTTTCATTAAATACTTATTCTGCATTTATTGAAACGGCCCATGGCTTCTCTTTCATCTGTTAATACTTTAAATTATGTGTACTGTTTTTTTTCTTTAAAGTTAACTAAATTTCTGGGACATAGCCCATTGACTACGACGTACTATCTTTTTACATATCTCTGTGTTCTGATTAATGTTTTGTTAAAATCTTTGTGTCCATGTTCATGAGTGATATTGGTCTATAATTTTTGGTAGTGTCTCTGTCAGGCTTCAGTTTTAGAGTTTCTTACAGTGAGCTGGGGAGGGTTTCCTCCTCGCCTTTTAGAGAGTTTTAGTGTTGTTGTTATCAGTTTCTTAAATGCTGACAGAATTATCTAGTGAAGCCATTGACACATTGAGGTTTCCTCTGTGGACAAGTACTTGATATAAAAGCTAACACTTTTTAGATACAGAGACTACTGAGATTTCCTGTTCTAACAAGTTTGCCCGTTAATCTAAATTGTAGGCTATGATAAAGTTAAGGCAGTCTATAATCGCGTCTTTAATCCTGCATAATCTGTGGTGCTCTCTTCTCAGTGTTGTGGATTTGTGCCTCTTCAATCTTCTGGAACCAAAATAGCTAGCAGTAGATCAATCATGTCTACTTTCAGAGAATAAGCTTTGGTTATATTGAGTGGTGGTACTTTTTGTTTTGATTGTGTTGATTCTTGTGTTTATGTTTTGTGTTTCCATCTGCCTACTTATTTTTGGCTCTTTCTCTTCTGTTATTCTTGTCTTAAGTTAGAACTTGAATCATTTAGATATTTCTTCTCTTCCCATATAAGCATTTAAAGCTAGTATTTTCCCTTTAAGTCCTGATCTCCCTCAATTCCATGAATTTTGATATGTGTTTCCATCATCCGTCATTTCAAATATTTTCTAACTTCTCTTGTGATTTGGTATTAACTCAAGCATTATTTAGATGTATGAGGCTCAATTTTCAAAATTTGCAGTTTTGTGGATATTTTATTGTTATTTGATTCCTAATTCTTTTATAGTCAGAGAACACACTCTGTGTGACTCTAGTGGAACTTGTTTTATATCTTAATAAACTCATTATGTGGAGGAGAAGACAAGATGGCTGATCAGTGAGCAACAAAATACAAAGCCTCCCAGGAGAAACAACTCATTGGCCAGAATAAAACACCCTGGAGAGACCCAGACAGAGAGAGATGGATCCTCTTGACACAGGAAGAAATTAAAACATAAAAAAACCTCATCAAATACTTCAGGACTACAACTGAAACAGCTAAAAATTACTGGACACAGCGTTTTCCTTCATGGTGACCTGCCAAGTATGCAAAGGCCTGAATCCGTGCCGGCTGGCAGAGCCACCCAAACTCTTTTCCTGCCGCCACTCACAGGAAGCACAGCAGCGCTGAAGTCGGGGCTTGGTGAGCCCAACAGAGAGTGGAGCCAGTGAGGGGACCTTCATTAATCCACAGTCAGTGCTGGGAATGAGACCCCCCCTCCCCCACGGGAAGGGTGCAACCAAATGGGCAACATGTTGGAATTGGGCAGGAAGAGCCTGAACTGGGAGCAACCGTGATTTCAGTTGGTTCCTCCCTCCCAAGAGAAGATTCGTGGGATTTGCTTGGACTGGGCCACGCCCCTGGCTGGAACCCAATGAGCCGTCCCAAATCGATTCCCTGCGCCTAGTACGCACTGACCGGGTGAAGGCAACTGAATTTGGCTGGCCCAGTAGGGAGGGGCAGGCAAATACAGCCGCTGCTTACACCTCAGTGACAAGAGCAGGCAGGAGAGGGCGGAAGTCCCTCACCAGTGTGCTTTGGAGGAAACATGGCCAACAGGGAAGGGGGCTGGAACCTGCACTGTAACCCGTGTGGAGGAAGCCAGGGCCATGACAGGAGGCAGAGGCAGGAGGAGGCCCCCAGTCCAGAACCCTGAGAGCTCTGTTCCAGGAGAAGGAAAAACAAGGGAGACTGAGTGCAGCAAATACACAACATCAGACACGGCTTCAATGGACATTAAGAGATATCTTCAGGACCTTGTAGACAGGCTCAAAACTGAAACATTAAATCTGGTAAAGCAGGATATGAGTAGAGTAATAAAAGAAATGCTCTCAGGAAGCATCTCTCAGGATGATACAGACAGAAGAAGGGAGGAACACAAAAAAAGGATAGAAACATTCGATAAAGAATATAAAGAAAATATAGAATACATGAAGCAGATTCAAAGAGACTACCAGGGAATTAAAAACTCCTTTGAAAGCTGGCAAAACTCCTTAAAAGAATCTAAGGATAGACTATCCAAACTTGAAGACAAGTTTGCAATGTGTGATCATGAAAGGAAAGATCTCTTAAAAATAACAAGGAAACAGGCAGTAACAATACAAAGGCTAGAAGATGACAAGAGAATCTACAATTTAAGAATAAGAAATGTGAACAAAGAAGCAGGAATACATACAGGTGAATTACAAAGGCTATTCACGGAAATAATTAAGGAAAACTTCCCAAGCATGGGAAAAGAAAATGACATTTGGTTGTGTGAGGCATACAGAAATCCAGCCACCTACAACCAAAACAGAGCTACACCGAGACATATAATAATCAAGATACCAGAAATTCAATATAAAAACAGAATATTAAAAGCTGTCAGAGAAAAGAGACAGTAAGCCCATAAAGATCAC
>PVLA01015455.1:0-25212 GCA_004027455.1 Hydrochoerus hydrochaeris
GTTGTAGGTGGCTGGAGTTCTGTATGCCTCACATAACTGAATGTCATTTTCTTTTCCCATGCTTGGGAAGTTTTCCTTAATTATTTCCATGAATAGCCTTTGTAATTCACCTGTATGTATTCCTGCATCTTTGTTCATGTTTCTTATTCTTAAATTGTAGATTCTCTTATCATCTTCTAGCCTTTGTATTGTTACTGCCTGTTTCCTTGTTTTTAAGAGATCTTTCCTTTCATGATCACACATTGCAAACTTGTCTTCAAATTTTGATAGTCTATCCTTAATTTCTTTTAAGGAGTTTGCCAGCTTTCAATTGAGTTTTTAATTTCCTGGTAGTCTCTTTGAATCTGCTTCATGTATTCTATATTTTCTTTATATTCTTTGTCAAATTTTCTCTCCTTTTTTTGTGTTCCTCCCTTTTTCCATCTGTATCATCCTGAGAGATGCTTCCTGAGAGCATTTCTTTTATTACTCTACTCATATCTTGCATGATATTTCAGTTTTGAGTTCATCTACAAGGTCCCAAGGATATCTCTCTTAATGTCTATTGAAGCCATGTCTGATGTGTGTTTGGCACCCTCAGTCTCCTTTGTTTTTCCTTCTCCTGGATCATTGCTCTCAGGGTTCTGGGCTGGAGGCCTCCTCCTGCCTCTCTCTCCTGTCACGGCCCTGGCTTCCTTCACACAGGTTACAGTGCAGGTCCCAGCCCTCTTCCCTGTTGGCCACGTTTCCACCAGAGCACCCTGGCAAGGGAACTCCGCCCTTTCCTGCCTGCTCTTGTCACTGAGGTGTAAGCAGCAGATATGTTTGCCTGCCCCTCCCCACCGGGCCAGCCAAACTTCAGGTGCCTTCGCCCGGTTAGTGCATGCTAGGCGCAGGGAATCGATTTGGGACGGCTCATTGGGTCCCGGCAAGGGGTGCGGCCCAGTCCAAGCAAATCCCACGAATCTGCTCTTGGGAGGGAGGAACCAACTGAAGTCACTGTCACTCTCAGTTCAAGCTCCTCCTGCCAGATTCCAACATGTTGCCCATTTGGTCGCGCCCTTCCCATGGCAGGGGGTCTCACTCGCAGCACTGACCGTGGATCAATGAAGGTCCTTTCACCATCTCCACTCTCCAGTGGGCTCACCAATCCCTGACTTCACCACTGCTGTGCTTCCTATGATTGGCAGCGGGAACGAGTTTGGGTGGCTCTGCCGGCCAGTGTGGATTTAGGCCGTTGCAAACTTGGCAGGTTGTCACAAATGAAAATTCTGTGTCCCATAATTTTTAGCTGTTTCAGTTGTAGTCCCAAAGTATTTGACGAGCTTTTTTATGTTTTAATTTCTTCCTGTGTCAAGAGGATCCATCTCCCTCTGTCTGTGTCTCTCCAGGGTGTTTTATTCTGGCAAATGAGTTTTTTCTCCTGGGAGGCTTTGTATTTTATTGCTCACTGATTGGCCATCTTGTCTTCTCTCCTCTCTCTTTTTTTTCTTTAATCAATACCAGGGATTGAACTCACAACCACATGCCTGCAAGGCAGGCACTTATGCCACTGAGCTAAATCCCCAGCCCCAATGTTATATCTTTCCAAAATGCAAAAATTGCATTATATAAGTCTTTGTTTTGTAATTGAAATTTCTGCTTTGTTTTTGTGTACAATTCCTATGCTGGTCAATTTGTGCTCAGTTAGCAAATGTAACATCAGTTGGAAACTGGCAAACCAGTTGTCAAATGTCACATTCCAATTAGTTTGGGAGATGAGCGTGACAAATCTGTTCACAGCATCATTTGGTTTATTACTTTATGAATAAGAACCTTATGAGTTCCAGGATAAATCTCCAAATTGAAAGCATAATAAGCCTTTGCGTCCACAAAGGCATAAATTCTTATGCCATATTTTGATCCATCACTTTGCAATAAGTCTTTTACATTCCTTAGATCATCATGAGAAATCCCTGCTAAGCACAGAAGTCCTATGAATGCATTCAGTTCAGCTAGTGAGATGTCATAATAAATACATTTTGATATGACTATTGATACATCCAGAACATTTTGCTTGCATTTCAGTCTTTGTGTATTTCATAACACCTTGTAGCATTTCTTCTGTTACAATTTCCAACACTGAATTGCAGTATGGGCAGACTGTCTGATACCTTTCCATCCTGCCAAGACCCTCACTAAAATTTTGGACATAATTCTAACATTGGATCATTCCCTTTGATTGTGTGATCATTTTACAACATTTCTGCTAGCCTAATATGTACTCACAGTGCTGTTTTCTTCATCATCTGAATCAAGGAAGTCTGCATTCCCTGTGTCTGTATCAGTTAATTCTTATTCCATTTCACTGTCAGAGGAACTTTGGCTCAGATGGGCAGTGTCAAAGTCATCATCATCATCATCATCATCATCATCCATTCGCATCACTGTTCTGTAGTGAAAGCATGTATTTTACCATCTTCATCATCCATACATGAGTAATCTGATAATTGACTTTTGACCTCCTCCAAAACTTGCAAACCTGCTTTTCATGTTCCATTGTACTGAATTGGGCTACTTGTATCAGAAAAACCAAAAGAGTATTTTTTTAGCAAGTCCTGGAGTGATGTGGATCTACTGGACCCTTTCTGTTGCTCAGGTAAACATATGCAAAACAAAGTTACAATGGAGCAAAAAGTAGATAAAAATCCCATTTTGCCAATTTTGCACACCTGCACATGCCTTATGGTTCATCATACCAAATGGATAAACACATAGATTGCTTCCTGTATCCCTTAGGACAAGGCATGGAGATGCATAATCAGCTATTATTACCCTAAAGTACAAATTTACACTAGACAAGTAAAAGATAGGCCCAGTAAACCCAGTCTTGTGTACTTGGGTTATTATAAAAAGTGATGAGGATTACAAAAAGTCAGCAAAGAGCTCCCTGAATGGGTGACAAAGTAAGTCCTGGAGGCAAAAAAGAAAAAGAGTTTTGGAAAAGATGGGAGGAAATATAAAACTGCAAGGTCCCTGGAGCAGGAACCAGTTTTATGGATTCATAGATCAGGAAGAGACTCAAGTTGCCACAGTGTAGTCAGAAAGCAGAAGGATAGTTGATCATTATTCTCCCTATCCTATCTCCATCAGAGGCATGTATTTCCCAGCTATTTGGCACCTCTCTCTCTCTCTCTCTGTCTCTGTTTCTCTATCTCTCTCTCCCTCCCTTCTTCCCTCCCTCCCAGCAGTACTAGAGATGAACCCAGGGCCTTTGCACTGAGATACATTCCCAGAACTTTTAAATTTTTTTTTTACATTTTGAGACAGGGTTACACTAGGGTGATAAGTTGTCCGGGCTGGACTCAAACTTGAATCCCCCTGTTTCAGCCTCCCAGAGTGCTGGAATTATAGGCAAGTGCACCACATCCTTCTAGATTCAGATCTTTATCATGTAATCTGTTACAGTCAGCCAGTATGATATGGGCAACTGTTTGGAATTTGCTTATGAAGGACGGAAAGTATGGCTCAGAGAGTACTTGCCTGTCAGTGTGAGGCCATGGATTTAATTCCTAGCACCACTGGGGGAAAGACAGCTGCTAATGAGACTGACCACGCCTTTGTTCTGGCCTTCTTTTCACCATAGCATAGCAGGCCTTGCAGAGCAGCTGGCTTGACGCAGTCAAGGGCCAGGCAGAGTGAACCTGGACACATTCTGTGGCTAGTCTACCCCAGAGCGGCAAGCACCAGCCAGCCTGCAGGTGCAGAGAGAACACACATCGTTGTGACTGGTGAAATGCGCTCACACATCACAAGCAGTAGCTTGCACGCTGGTACCAGACAAAACTGAAGACCTGCTCAGATTCTTGAAAGCCACAAGGAGTTTATATTTTTGAGACTGAGATTTCATAACAATATAGTTCTGGGACTCTAGAGCAAAAGCTGACTGTGTTTGACAAGTTAGTGAGTTCTGTCTGTGTGGGGTGATGTTAGCAGCCACTGTCAGTGAGGGTCAAAGCCCACTGCACAGTGCCGGACACACAGGAGTGACATCAGAGGGACCCAAAGCAGCATGGAGATGATCATGGTGTCACACAGGGCAATTCCAGCGAAGACTGGACAAAGGGCACCATGGCCCACCTGAAGGCACAGCTGACTTCAGTTCCAGGTGTCTTTGACAAATGGCCCAACTTACCCCGCAGGAGGGAGTAGGTAAGCCTCAAACTGAACACACATCGGTCAGGAAACAGCCTGGGAGGCTGAGCTGGAAAGAGTAAAGCAGGAAATGGGTCCCAGGCAGAACGCAGCCCTTGAGAGGGACAAGGACTTTGGGTTCTCAACTTGCTCAAAAAAAAAGGGGCCAGACAGGTGGGAGAAGCACTCAATGTTTGCCCAAGAGTGGTCTCGAGGCCTTGGGGATCCTGGCTGTCTTCCCAGGAGCTGCCAGAAGCCACATACAACAGTTACCAGCTGCACCAACTGCTGCTTACATCACTGTATCCTGGGTCAGTCCTGTGCCAGCAGCCTGCAGGCCATGGGTCACTTTTCCTTTTCTTTGTTACTAAATATCCTCTAAACAATTGTCTGGCAACAGCATCTTGGTTTCTAGGGGAAGCCATCCCTCTGCCCCCAGTGCACACTCTCAGCACACTGCTCTAGGGAACACAGATTAGGCACAGTCACAGCCAGAGCAGATCGGTGGCTGCAGGCACAGCCTTGGGACCCACTTGGAGCCCAGGTGCATAGGGCCTGGGACTTCTGCTGACAGGGTAACTCAGAATCATCGCTGAGCCACATTCATGAAGAAGTCACACAGAAACAATACAGTCAGAGAACACAAACATGAAACAGGATATCTGTAATGCCAGTGGGGCATGTGATTTCAGCTGCTCCTGAAGGTGACACAGTCTCCTGACTTTTCAGTCATAGAAGCCAACATATCCCCCTTTCCAACTGAGCCAGGTCAAGTTTTTCTGTCACAAGCAAAACAGTCAGGAAAGTCACATCACCATTCTGCAATCTCTCTGTGATCACCTTTGAAACAGTGGCTTCCAAAGTTTTCTTCAACCTCACTCAGTGTGCAGACTTTGACTATTGAGACAAGGGAAAAGTGACCTGTGTGGGATTGTCCAAGCTTTCCGCATCACTCAGCTTTGCGAAGGAGAGCTCTGTGACACCTGCACAGATTTTTGTCTTTCCTCTTTTTACCCTCCTCTGAAAGAGGAAACATTCTTCCCTCCTGGAGAAAGTCTTTCTCAAACTACAAAATGAAGACACGGAGAGAGTAGAAGAAAGAAATAAAAGCAGGCAGGCTTAACACTGAGAAAATTTGGGGCAGTAATTGTGGAGACCCTAGGTGAGAATCTCTGCAGAAAATGACACAGAAATAGGCACTAAAGGCTTGCTAAGGATTTTAAAAGGGTCCTGTCAAGAACCTGGCCAAGGTGTGCAGGACTGTGTCCTTGGCCACCCGTGCCGTCCAAGGCTGAGCCCTGGGAAACTAAGCTGAGACAGTTACTGCCTCTTCGCCAAGATATCCAGCCATCCATCATGCACCCCAGCATTCCTTCCAGGATGGTCGTGGTGGATCTGAGAGCTGCTGCGGGAAGCAACAGGTCTCAGAGGACCTAGATGCTCCCCTGAGCTGCCGATCCTGTGCAGTGCCAGAGGATGCACCATCAGGAGACGGTTCTTACCCTCCGGGCTGACATATGGGTAAAAATCAATTGATGGATGAGTGGTGAAGCCAGTTCTGTGGTCAAGCATTTATGGTGGCATTTGCCTAGTTGTTCCAGTTATTCAACAAATAAACTGAATTGAATGTTTGGCAGTTGATCAATGGCTCAGTGCTTAGCCATGACCATGAACACAACACCTGAAATACAGTGGTCACCCGTGCCTTGGGCATAGTCACTGCCAAGCTTCTCATGCTATTGATTTTCCTAACAGTCAGCAGGCAAGAACACTGCGCTCCCAAGAAAGTATACACGAAATGCGTCATTTGGTTTCTGCAGTTACTTAAGAGCAAGAACCGTGTGTTCATAAAAATTAAATCAAGATGAGCATATTTGAGTTTTCAAGAAATAATTTGGATAAATTCTCTGAGATCACCTTTTCAGGTACATGATTTTGTGCTGAAAATCCTCCACTGATTTATAATAACAATCAAAGTCTTGTTATTTTTGATCCACTACAGTCTGGTCCAAGTCTATCTTTCCTGTAGTCCAGTGTCTTCCCAGACTTCCATCTAAACTTAGTCCACCTGTCCCTTTGAATCACACATATAATTGGCCTTATGTGACCTTTTACATTTTCAGAAGGTTAAGAAACAAAATCTATCATGTTCATCAAATTCTAGAAAGAATGAAAAGCGAAAGAACCCAAAGAGATTAAGAACCATTGCTTCAAGGCTTGAGGTTTATGCATTTTGATAGGTGGAAAAAAATCTTTCCTTTTACCAATCTCTAGCTGAAATGTAGCATTTTTCAACTACTAACATAGACAACAAAGCGTATAATTAATTTCAGTCCTTTTATCAGTAGAATTTGTAGATGTTTTTCCTGTCACACTGCATGTATTGCAGACATCTCAAAGTATCACATATGCTCAATTTAATTTCAAAATAATGACAGTTAGGGCCGGAGATTCAGCTCAGTGCCACAAGCTTTTGTCTGGTAAGAGCAAGGTCATGAGTTTGATCCCTGGTAACCAAGAAAATAAAAATAAAATAATGATAATTATTAGACTTGCCACTAGATTTTGTTTTCTATTGGATTAATGAAAAGCACGTGTATTATTTACTATACACCCCAAGTTTTACTTGCTTATTTTGATGACAGTTTTTGAGCATTTTTTGTATTTTTATGCAGTTAAAAACATTAATCTTCATGGTATCCATAGGCTTTACTGCACTGCCAAAGAGCAACAAGCCACACACAGTAGGCCAAGAATGCCAACCTGGGCATATGACGAGCTCAACACAGCCCAGATCAGGGCAAGCTTTCCAACTGCGGCAGTCTTCCCGTATACCTAGTTCACCTTAAATGCCCTCTCCAGTTGCTGGAATCTGCCCAGATCCAGCCTGCTGGCAAGGACCTTACCAAGGGTTTATTAGGAGTTTCTTTCTCCAACCAACCAAAGATGCAGTTGCTGTACCCTGTGACTCTCTACCACCACAAAGTCATCCTTCAGTTCCCAGAGTCAGTGCCAACGTGCCCAGCAGGATAAGTAACACCGAAGCCAGCCAGGCACTAGGCTGTGCACTAGGCTGCCCTAGGAAAGCTCCACAGATCTGAGGGCTTAAGTAACAGAAAGCCATCTTCTATCACTCTGGAAGCTTGGAATCCAGTACTATCAAAGTGTCAGTCAGGGTTGGTTCCTCCTGAGGCCACTCTCCTTGGCATGTAGCTGTCACCATCTCCTCATGTCCTCACACGGTTTTCCCTCTGTGCCAATGTACACTAGCCCCCTCTGATGAAGACACCACTCATGTTAGATTAGGGCCTGCCCTAGTGACCTCATTTTAATTAGACTTTTAAGGTGCTATCTCCAAGGAGGGTCGTTTTCTGAGACACTGGAATTATGACTTTGACTGCTACGAATTGAGGGGGAATAAACTCATTCCATGGTACTGTCCTCCCCATCACCCCAGCATCTCACTTGGAGCCTTAGCAAAGATGCTGAACATCTCTGTCAGCCGTGGCTACCTCATCCCTAACGGAGACAGTCATGGGATCGTGTCCTGCAGATATTGCAGGAACCGAATGAGTTCTTCCATAAAGCACCAGAACCAGACTCTGCCATGCAGATAGCAACGGGAGCAACGGGAGCTATGGCCATGCCCAGGAACACATGGCCTGGCCGGGGGCAGGTGGCACTTCCTACCGGGAAAGACCCGCTTCCACCTGTCCCTTTCTTTGCTGTTATTTGAGCATTGTCTTTAGCATGATAGACACACGTTAATGATATACTGAATCCTTTTGAAAATTCTGAGTTGGGAAGGTGATAAATGAAAGGGATCTATACCAGTTACCAGTTATATCCAAGTCTATGCAAGAAAAATAAAAACATATCTCTCCTTCCTTTCAAGAAGTAAAGCCTTTGGGCCAGGGTTTAGCTCAGCAGCACAAGCTCCTGCCTGGCGATTGTGAGTTTGATCCTTAGTATCTCCCCCCTCAAAAAGAAGAAAGCCCTCATGCCAACCAGTGCGAGAGCACCAGCCCCCCCCCCCCGCACAGTGCGGCAGCACTGAACCAGCCAGCTCCTTCTTCCCGACAAGAACGCCAGAAAGTTAGACCACGAGTCTTCAGTAAGTATTATTTCTTCAGTAAATTTAAGCAAGAGTGTTAGCCAAAGTTTGTAACCTAAGTAAAAGGAAAATTCTCCAACCACTAGGGATAGCTCTGTATGGAACCTGTTTATTTCCAATTTCACCCTATTAAACTTAAATGAGTAGGCTGGTTTGGGATATGGATGATGTTGCACATGTACAAAACGCTCAGAGAATTCAGTATAAAACCACTTAGTTCAATTGTTTCTACTCTTTAAAAGAAAACTAATACATATACGCTTATAAGGCCAGACCATCCCTAATGGAAACTTTGGAAAGACATTCTAGAGAGAATTTAAGTTGATATCCTACCACGGAGTCAGCTTTATTTCTGCGAGACTGCTTTGTAATTATTAGAAGTTGGCTCTACCTAGCTCCCTCAAATGAAGCTGAATTCTATGAAAATAATTTTCCTAATGTTTGCATAACATGTTTTTTTTTAAACCACTACCAACAAAAACAAAAAGACCTGAAGAGGGTTAGATGTATTTTGTTTCATGCTCTTATTTTAATGGTGCTTTTGGCTCGAAGCCTTCATTACTACCATTTCATTTATCCCTGTATAGCTGATCTCACTTTCTCCTTTCACAAAACACTCTGAGTGTTATTAGCTTCAGAATTGAGCTGTCCCATGGTGCAACAACATCTGCGACTCCTGTCTCCATGAGCATGGAGAAGAGAAACCGCTCAGCAGGGACAGAGTCTCCTTTCTCTCTGTAGAAAAGAGCTCTGGGAAAAGCGATCAAGAAGGGTCTCTCTGAAGGGGCTTCTCTGGAGTATATTTTCTGTTCTACCCCTGTCCCCTGCTTTTTCCATTGTCTAAACAAGTTGTGGTAGCATTTCTCTTCCAACTATAGCACGTAGTTTTGACAGGACTGAGAAAACAAGGAATCTATAGCACAACCCCAAGTGAAACTCAACAGAAGTCTCAGTGGTTATTTTAGTTGTTTTTTTTTTTTTTTTGCAATAATCAGCTTATAAGGAAATCTCAGTTTGGCAGGTTTTGGTGCATGATTAGCTGGGCCTGTGCCTTTCAGGGTTGTGGTGAAATAATACATCAAGGCAGCTACACACGGTGGAGGAGAAAGCTCAATTCAGGGCAGCCAGGAAATAAATGCAGAGAGAGGGGAGGGGCTGGGCTCCCTACATCCTCTGGAGGACACTGCCACCCCCTCAAGGTTCCACAGCCTCCAATCAGCACTATCAGCTGCAGACCAAGCCCTTAACAAACACAGGCCCCTAGAAGGGACACCTTTCCAAACACCAGCAGTGATGGAGTAAGAAAATGAGCTGCCATGTAGCAGGTCCCTTGGCCTTCCTGGCACCAAGGCATGCACAGAATTTTCTTACTAGCTTACTTCTTGAATCCATTTTCTCAAAATTCTCTGTGTTGAATGGGCCATCATCTTTTTGCATAAGGCTCAACTTCTTCATTACCATCTTACAGTTTTTTATATTTCTTGCATATAAATTATAACTGTCCTGTGAATGTGTATAATTATATGTCAATTAAAACTAACATAGAACTTTTAAAATTGCAAATGATGGGGCCCATACTGCCTGTTAATCCATGTCTCCATTCTGGTGGGAAAAAGAAGGATCTGGGAGGCAGTACAGCCACAGTAATTCCTGCTTCCTGACTTTCACAGCCTCATGTCATCTCCTCCCTTTGCCTGTGACTTGTGAACAGAATATGAGAGAAACCATGGGATGCTGAGTAATACATCCAAGATGAGGCTATAAGAATACTTACTTCCACAGTGTTTTATTCCTTGTTGGATAGAATGTGAGGAACTAGGTTAACTGCCACATCATGGATGTGGAAAGACACATGGCAAGAGGTCAAAGCCAACAACTGAGTGAGACCAAATATGTCAGCATTCTCCAGAGAAACAGAACCAACAGGATATATAAAGAGACTTTTTAAATAAAGTATTGGTATATGCAGTTATGGAGGTTGAGAAATCCTAATATCTACAGTCAGCCAGCTGTAGATCCAGGTGCCCACAGAGCAAATGCCAAAGTTCCAGCCAAATGTAAGTCTTGAAAACCAAGAGAGGCAATGGTATAATGGTAGTCCAGAAGGTTCAGTGCCCAAGAAGAGCTGATATTTTAATTCAAGTGTGAAGAAAAGAAAATCCCCATGTCCCAGCCCACAGTAGTTAGGTAAGAGGAGTTTCCCCTTCATGTGGAGGCCTCAGCATGTTTATTTTTTCAGACTTCCGGCTGATTAGATAAGGGCCACCTACATGGAGGAGCAATCCTCACTGCTCTGCTCGGTGTATGATCCAAATGTTAATCTCTCCTAAAAGGGCTCTCACAGAGACTCCTGGCTCAGGAAACGAACCTCCACACAGAGCTTTCAGATGACAACAGAACTGGGTGACAACCAGACTGAAACCTTATGGAGACCACAACGGGATTACCACATATTATTTTCTAGTTTAAATATGTCCCAAGCATTGAATAAGACTAAAAGATCATCTATGGTTTACCTGCAGTTTGAGTTTAACTGTAACCCTAGATGTTCAGCCAGATGTTCAGGCTGCTAGGCTGCCTTGGGTTCCCCTCAGCCTAGCAATGGTGACACACATGCTTGTTGCTCTAAGTCACTCTGCTTTTGATGAATCTGTTACACAGACATTGATACAAGTGCTTACAATGGCAGTCACACAGCAAGGTGTTGCTAAAAGTCACAAGGGATCTTTGTAGAGCCAGCCCTGGTTCCCACCATTTTTTCATGTCCTTGACTTTTTTAAAAAATCACCCATTCATAGGGTGTTATCAGTCAGCCAAGGATCCTTTTTCTTATGGCAGGTAGAAATCATGAGTAGGTGAAGTATGAATATTTTAGCGTTAATAGCCCTAAGCTCTGAATGAAGCTTCTGCGAGCTTTCAGTGCCAGTGGTGCACTCCCACGCTACAGGCAGCTGTCTGGGGACTCTCGGCCACCAGAGGGATGGCTCTGCACTGCCCTTGGTGTTTCCAGCCTTTCATGTTCCAGCCCACCCTCTATTTCTGCTCAAGATAGAAATCATGAATAAGCAAACTATGCCATCCCAAAGAGACTTCAGGAGGATTTACGATGCAGCCAAAGGAGAACAGTATGTGGGTTGACCTCCTTGTGTGTGGGCGGGCCTCACAAGCACAGTGTCAGGCTTTCTGCTTAGGCATGGGCAGGGGAGGGAGTAATTGAGGAAGACTGCAGAGGGACGGAGTCATCCGGAGAGGCTTGGGGCAGAGATGTCTGGGATGAACCCATGACAAAATCTCACTGCAAGCAAGGCAATGTCTCTGGGGGAGTCATGGGGCATCCGAGGTAGCTGGAAGTAGCTATTAGTTATTTGGAGCAACCATGGAAGTAAGAAAAATTAAATAAAAAGTAATTTCTGGGGAGCATTGGGCCTTCTTTCCTGTCTCAGATGTACTATAGATCTGATAGGGTATAAGCTACAGCCATTAATTCTTGGATCTCCAATGGCTGGGAAGGGAGGTGCCTGCTCAGATCTGAAGGATAGTATCTTAATCACTTGTCTCATTCCTGGGACAAAATACTTGACACCCTCACTTTAAGGAAGAGAGGTTTATTTTGGCTCAAGGTTGTATCCATGGTTGACAGCTCCAAGGCAAAAACAGCATGGCAGAGGGGCCCAGCAGAGAAAGCTGCTTAATCATGGTGGTCAGGAAGCAGAGTGAGAAATGAGGAACAGGAGGAGTTAACTCTTCCAAGTCATGCCACCTGTGACCCCTCTTCTCCCCACCAGACCTCCTCCCAAATGCACACTAGGCCAATGCATTCAGAAGACTAGCCTACCAGGGAGTGCAGTGCCCCATGACACGGCAGCCTCCAAAAGGCTTGCATCTAAGCACATGAAATACTGGGGACACTCTTGATCTAAACAGTAACAGGCAGTATTTCTCCAGTGTTTATGTCTGCCTGAATTGCCACATGATCTTACCAAAATGCAAGCTCTCGCTGTGTGTGCGGCATAGGGCTTGGGTTCCTGATGTCCTGCCATGCTCTCAGGTGACACTAATGCTCTGGCCCCAAAGGACACAAGAAGGAGCAAGATGGGACACATTTTCCATTGGTGCTTACATGACAAAGCAGAGGAGCAGAGCACAAGCCTTAGGAGAAGAGTATATTCCATTGACTTGGTTCTCTCATCTCACAGTTTCTCACAGACAATAACCCAAATTTTTTGAACTGTATGGAGAGACATAGTGTTACAGTTTGTGTGTAAATGTCCCCCCAAAGCCTCATGCAGTTATGGAGGCAGGCTTCTAGAGTTTGTGATTGGTTCATGATCCTGTGCTGGAATTATGGGTATGGGTGCTACACTTGCCCTGGGGCAAGTAACCTGCTTAAATACAAGAAAGGGAAAGAGACTTGCTCTCCTTTTTTTGCCCATTTTTGCTTCTTTGCTCTTGTGACTTTTGTTGTTTTCTGCCACTCTAGTTACCATGAACTGTAGCCCCTCAGGCATCACTGTGCCTCAGAGTCAGCTGACTATGGATTCAAACCTCTACAAACTGTGAGCTAAATAAACCTTTCCTCCTGTAATTTTGGGTGTCAGGTACTTTGTCTCAGCAATAGAAAAAGTAACCAAGACACACAGTCATAATTATGACGCTGTCACCTGTGACATAGTTTAAGTCTTGGCCAAAGATGCAGCAGGACTCAAATATCTTTTGTGTCCTAAATTCTGCTACTGTTGCCATGGTAACTCTGTCCTGCATTTGGCCTATGAAAGATGACAGTGAAATTCAGAGTCTGTGAGTGTATTTATTTCTTGGGAATAAGAAGGCTGCTGCACAGGGAACCACGCCCCACTCCTCCACAGGCAGAAACCATGGAAAGATGTTCGGGATTTGGGAAAGGCAGATTTCCTTCACACTGAAAACTAAGCCTCATAGGAACTCAATGTTTGATTCAGGGAGTTGGGGGGATTTCCTTGTGACAAGATTGCAAAAGGGTTAGGAAGAGAGAGGGTGGAAGTGTTGTCTGGAGTCTCAGTAGAAGGTTCCCTCACCTGTCCTCACCTGCCCTGCTTGAGAAGGTACATAGTGGCCCCTCCCCCCCGCTCCTGTATTCCACTGTGCTGGGGCTCAGAGAGGAGGTGGAGGCTGTGTGAACAAGTGAGCTGGTAGTTCCCTCTGCTGCTATAGTGAAGCCCTCTCTACACAGCACCTTCACCTCAGCCTGAGTTGCAGCAGTGGTCACCAAGGCCATTTCCCTGAGCCAGGGGCTAACCATGTGCCTCTGTCTCCACATCCATCAAATGGAAATATGAATGAATACTGTATAGCATTGTTTTGGTAAAGATGAAATTAAACCCCACAGAAAGCATCCACCCCACTCCTGGAATAAATAGTTACTTAATCAGTTGTAGTCTCCTTTCTCTGCTTCCCTCCCAGGGCTCACAGCCCTTTCTCACCATCACAGCCCCCCAAGGTTCTTCTCTGCTGCAGGGTCAGTGAATAACAAGACAGCTCCCCACCAAAAGCATGCCCCCACCAAGATCCCTGTTAGTGGATTTCTAAAGATCACAATAAGTAGACAAACAGAGACTCTCAAGATGACAAATGTGAAAGCATGCCAGAATTACAAAGCTGGCTCCTCACCCTCAACTCTTGCTCAGTGACAACAGGGGGCAAATGGATGACCCTGAATGTCCCCTGTGAGGGCAGAGTGGGCAACTTCAACACATCCTCCCTCTGCACAGCCTGGGTGACCCAGCACACCAAGGCCAACCTGCCGGCTTCCAGACAGCACTGGTTCATCACCTCTCCTCCCTCCGTAGGGGTCTATCTATGGCAGATTGTGTTCTGGGCTCCCATGCTCATGATTTGCTTGTTTCCCTCACTTACAGTGAATCTTGCTGCAGCCCAGTCCCTTCCTTCTCACTCTGAATGTGGACATGTGACTTGGCGCTAGCCAAGGAGATGTACCCAGAAGTGATGAGGTACCAGTTTTAAACCTTGCTCTTGAGAGGCCTCACATATTTGGGTTTTTTTATTTTAAAAAGAATAAAGCAGAATAAAACCAATCAAAACAAACCAGTGTAAGAGATACAGGACTTCAAAACATTACCAAATCAACAATATTTATCATGATGTCTTTTGATATCTTCAAAATAGCTGCAGATAACTTCAAACATAATAAAAATCAGAACAGAATAGAATAGAAACAATAAAACCAAGATGATGAATGCAATAAAGGACCTCAAAACAAGCCAATAGTAAATCCAAAATTGCTACCATAATATATCTTGCTATCTTTGAAATAGTTGCTCTTGCCATCAGATTTGACATAATCAAACAAAACACAACAGAATAAAACCCAACAAAACAATGAAAATGATACAGGACTTCAAAAAAAGACAATAGGGAGTCAACAATAGCCATCACCTTCAGAAGGAGCTTCCTAGATGCCACACTGCGGACCACTATCCTCTGAACCTATGATCAGACTACAAGCCCTAGCAATGTTAGTGAAACACCAAAGCACCACAGGCATCCAACAAGAGAAAAGTAACCAACACAGAATTTGATACCAGAGAAGTGGGGTCATAGTTGTGACTAACCTAAGCATGTGGTTTGAGAGCCTTTGGGAATGGCTTGTGGGAAGATGTTGGAAAAGCTCAGAGATGTCACCTGAAAGAGGAAAGCTGGAATTACTTAGGCTGTCCTGTATGGGAGTTTCTGGTCAGAGCTCAGAAGACCAGAAAACTAGCTAAAGAATAGACTTGGGAGGTTTCTGCTGGGAAGAACTGCAGTGGTTGTTGAACTCCAGCTGATGTATGTTAAGGCTTGGCAGAAAGTTTGTCTGTAGTTTTCTCATATCCAGAGACTGCCTGAGACTAAGATTAAGGGCAGCAGACTAATTAAGAAGAAATGTCAAGACAGTCAAATGTTTTGGCAGTGGTTTGGCTACTGTTAGGGCTTTCAAGCAGATCTATGTTGAGAATCAAGAGCAAATCGCTTAGCAGGATGGTTTAAAACATTGTGAGTTTGGCCAGAAAGGAAGCTCCAGTAAAACTGTGAACTATGAAGACAGAGTTGAGGATATCTTGATTTCTGAGAAAGAACAGGAGAATACAAAAGATGTCATGAAGGCATCACAAAAAGCAGTAAGTCACTACCCTTTGCAGCCTCAAAACTTCAAAAGTAAAAGGCTTTGCTCTGAGAAAAAAAGCTGCAGAACACTATGTTCCAGAAAGGTGGCAGACTAGAGAATGTGTTCCTCAGAATTGGATTCAGAGTGCTTAGCAATCCAGGCACTCAAGCCCTACATCCAAGAGGGAGGAAAGCCTGGCTACTGCTCCAGCTGGTGCCAGGCCTTGGCATCATCACCTGGTTTTAGTTTTGGGTACATGCAGAATACAAGAATTTTGAGGTTAAAAAGGTTTCCCCCTAATTTCACAAGGCCTGGGAGGCCAGGCAGTGTGCCACCTAGAGGGCGATATGTGAAGCTAAGAGTATAAAGCCAAAGGTTCAATGGGGACCCCAGAAGTTTGGAAAAGCCAGGAACATAGATCATCTAAGAAAAGCTACAAGAATGGAGCAAAGCAGGCCTAAGAGAGAAGGAATGGAGCTATAGCCTCCACAAATGCCATAAGATTGAAGCCATACAAGCTCTTTGCAGCTCACAATGTGCCACAGATTGCCTGAGATGCTGGTCATAGAATCACAGGACTTAATGTTTGCCCTGCTGGATTTTGGACTTGCTTTGGTCACAATCCTATGTATACCGCTGCTTGTAATTTTTGAAACAAAAATGTTTATCTTATGCCATTGAATGTTTGATGTGTTTAACTTTTCATTTATACAGGGGGTTGGTTGCAGCTAAGAGTTTGCCTTACATCTTGGGGGAGACATGGGACTTGGACTTTTCAGCAATGCTGAAGCTGTCAGGACTTTGGAAGCTCTTAGAAATGGACTAAATGCCTTTTGCATAGAGCATGTGTATGAATCTTGGGGGGGGGCAGGAACAAAATGTTTTGGTTCTAATGTAATAATAATGTAGATAGACTTAATACCGGTTCTTAAGGACAGTTAAACTTCTGTTATAATGTTCAAGTTGTGAAATGATAAGAATAAGCATGTCTTTATATCTGGAAACCCAATCAATGAAATATGTCTGGTTGCCAAATTGACCATGGGTGGATTATAATGGTTGATACATTGCATCAATTTGAGAATTTTAGACGTTTAAGAAACACAACAAGGGACCAGGGTCCTCTCTTTCTAAACATCCTCATCCTGTGCAAGAGGAGGGCAGGGATGGTGTGAGTGCTACCCCTGCCCCAGGGAGGGGGCATGACAGGCTGCTTATAATATAAGGGAGGAGAAGAGGCTTGCTTGCCCCCTTTTTCCTCTTGCTGCTTTTGCTATCTTCTGCCACCTTGAATGGTTGCCCTTGTGCCATGACACCCTGCCTTGGAGCCAGCTGATTACAGACAAAACTCTACAACCTGTGAGCTAAATAACCCTTTCCTCCTTCATTTTGGGTAGTGGGTGTTTTGATCCAGCAATGAGAGAAAAATAACCAGACAACACTGTTGCTGTGGAGCTTTAGCCATAGAGAAGCTCCTGCTATGATACCTATTAAACACACATGCCAGCAGGAAGAGCCAGCCAGAAAGACCACTGTGTCACACTTCTGTGATGTATCTGTGAGAACACTACCAATGACACATGGTGATGTCTGTGCCCACTGGGCTGTGGGCCGTGATCTTTCACATCTGCATGAAATTGATTCTGCCAGCCCTGAACTGCTGTGGCTGTGGTGCCTCTGAACTGGGAGACCTGGCAAGAGTGTGAATTACAAAGAAGGGTAGAGGAGAGGGAGGGAGCCAGGGCAAGCTTGGGACAGTCAAGCCTCACACTAGGACTCCCAGGCAGCTGAGCTCTCCTCAGGGCATCTCTCCAACCAACCATGTCCTTGGCTGCCACAGTGCTAATTGCAATGCCGAGAAAATGACCATTTCAGGACTTGAAATACCAAACAACCACTTCAGATGGCAGGAGCTACTGACACAACACGTCTTGAGCAATCACACATGGAAAGCATTTCACTCCCAGGAAAACTATTGAAATCATAATTTTCAATGAGTCATTCGTAGGTAAAAGCATAGGTTCTTCCTTGGGCAATTTTTCTTTAGTCTTTTGCTTTCCTTTTTTTTTTCAGAAGCCTTAATGGTCCTGGGTGAACTAAGATATCTTGGTGATGTCCATCACAAGGCCTGTCCCCTGTCATGGTTACTGAATTGCTTAGCTGATTCTCCAAGTATCCAGCCATGCAGAAGCCTGATCCTGAGTTAAAGCAAATGAAGACAAGGAAGTAAAGAGAATGTGGAGGAAGTGAGTGAGGAGCAACAGTGAAAATGACATCTCCTCTGACCAAATGAAGATTATTTTGGTGAGGAAACCACTCAGGTAAAGCAAGCCAACAACTGGAGGAGACAGGCAAGGGCACATACTATCCCTTCAGACTGCAACTGACATGAGACATGGAGGGGAGGGGGAAAAGGAGGCACAAGACGGAAGACTGAAGCAAGAAAAAAGGAATCTACATTCTGCAAACTCAGCATATCTGATTTAATTGCTTTCATTTTTTTCCAACTCTTTCCCCTCCTCTCCTACCCACCCCCATTCTTGGTATCCTTAAAAACAATAAATGTTATTTTAAATGCAATCAGCATCAACATTATCCTGGAATTGTTTATAATTACAAAAATAGAAGTGATCTAACAAAATATTTTTTATCCAAAACATTTTTTAAGAATGCTTAAATAGATTGTGGTCACATAGAAAATGGCATGATACTGTATATAGCTATTACAAATCATATGCAAATCTAGACTTTTGGACAGGGCAGCAAGTTCAAAGTATTCTAAATTAGAATGAAGATTATAAAAAGTATCATCTGCATGGTCACAGTTTAGTTCTACAATTTCTACATGGATATTTAGATACAAGTAGATAAATGTAGAAAAATGTCTGGAAAGATGTACCCAAAAGTGTTATGAGCAGTTATCTTTAAACAATGAAATTTAATTTTTAAAATTGTCCTTTCTCTAAAAGTTTTGACATTTCATCTCATAACAATTATCTATAGATTTATCCAGTAATTATATTTGTAATTGTAATGAAAATCTGAAGTTTTAGAAGAGAGGAAAAGCTGTTAACTTTTCCCTAAGAAGCTACACTTCTGATAGACACCAGGTACAAGACGTGTTCCAAGTAGACTGTCATCCCTGCAGTCAGGGTTGGGAGTTCCCACAAACTGTCCTAATTCCACCACTAACTTGTGGGATCCTGGGAAATTTCAATTCAGTAAGTATTTACTGCGCACTTAGGATACACCAGGCAACAACAATAATGCACAAAAATAAATGTGATACTAGTCTTACCCCAAATAAACACAGTCAGTCTAGGGAAATAAGTCACTGACAATAATACAGCACATAGTGAATTGGTAATTGTTAGGTTTTTTTGGCACAATTGAGAGACACAGGTAAGATTAAAAAGCCTCTATTGTGGGCTTGGGAGGGCTGCTGGAGACTGCAAAGATCCTGAAAAGAGACAAAGCTGGGGAATCACTTTTATGGGATGGGAGACTATGTGAGTAGGCAGGTCATTGGGCCAGGAGAGGACTGGAGGACCTTTCGGTGCAGGATGTGGAGACTGCCTGAGTGGACAGTGTCAGGAGGGCATTGGAGAACTTCAGTGCATGTACAAAAGGGAGGTGAAAGTTTATCGTTTTGGGACCAGAAAACTAACACAGAAGTTAGTGTAGGAGGGATATACTGTTGTTTTAGGGATCAGTGCCATGTTGGGCAGGTGCCATACTGAGCCTGGCAGTCTCATACAAGAAAAACACGTCTTTCCTGTCTCTCTATTGTTATGGGGTGATGACTGTCTTGAATTGTTTCCTGCTGACAAGAAGCATCATGACGGGCTATTGCCGTTGTCAGGATGACTAGTTAGGCCCATGTAGAAGCTGGTGCCAGGGGTCTCAGCTAGGACAAGGAGCTCTCTAATAGTGAAGGCCCAGATTCTGGATTGAAGAAAGCCGGTAAGGAATTTCAAAAGACAGGGTTCCATGAGCAGGAGGGTAATAAACATTATTAGTGGTCCTAAGAATAGAAGGTGTTCGGGACCCCGGTTATAACCAAGATGAAAATTGGGAGTCTTGTTCTTTTTGTTTTTTCTCTATGTATTCTCTGATATGTTTTACCTTGTCCACAATAATTCCTGACTGATTGACAGAAACACAACATTTTTCTCCCAACATGGTACAAGTACTTCTTTTTTCTGCTGTCAGGACATCAAGGGCTTGGTGATTTTGGAGGGTTACTGCTGCCAAGCTATTAATTTGGTTTTGGAGTGTATGTACTGAAGTTGTCACCTCAGCAAGTTATTAAGTAAGTTCATTTGAGAGGTTTTCTTTGGGGGGGAGTTGGTGTCAGGGATCGAACTCATAACCTTGCACTTGCCAGGCAGGCACTTGTGCCACTGAGCTAAATCCCTGGCATCATTTGAGAGTTTTTGATAATGATAAGACAGCCAGCACCAAAAGTCCAGACCCCACAATAAAGAAGACTCCCACACCAAGACATAGCATAATATGGATTGCTCTCTTAGTTGTATGGTGAGCTTGTAAAAGAAAGGTCCTAGTTTTACCATTTTAGATTTGTTGTATTTGTCCCTTAGTGGCTAAGGAGATGTGTAGGCTGAGAAATCCTACCATATAGGAGCCATGCCAGGAACTCAGAAAGCATGTGTATGCTCCCTCAGGACTAACGAAGAAGAAACCTGATGGGAGACAGGTAGGCCTCTTGGGGTGGGGAGGAGAAGTGTACTTGGAGCAGATAGTCCATTTACATACCTGAGGGTCAGAACTATTATGAGGCAAGAAAAGGGATTGGAAGTGGGGAGAGGAGTAGTGGGCCTATAAGTGTAGAATTGTCTGTCGAGGTTAAGTTGGGAAGGGTTCATGTGACCGATTGGGCCATATATAGGTTTTGGTTGAGTGGGAGACAGAACTGGCATTGGGTCTAGTCTGTGTGATTGAAAGACCGTATAAGGGCATGTGTGTGATTTAGTAATTGAGGAATAGTGGAGCTGTCATGTGAAGAAGGAAGGGGCAGGGTTAAGCTAAAGGTGGGAATGTTACAAATGGGTATATTTTTTGGTTTTGGGACCTTCTTCATATTTGTGTTAACTCCCAGGTCTGTTCCCATTGTATAGCATCTGATCCCCAGGTGTGGCCCGTCAGTCATGAGGCATCAGAAGGTTGTGTGATCATTAAGTAGACAGGATTACAGGAGCATGGTGTGTTGCAGAACACAGTACCATGTCAAGAAACCTTGAGTCAGGGGTCCTGTTGTTTCCAAACAGCCACAGGACTTGAACTGCAGACCCTAGTAGTCTCACAGCCCCATGTGGAGCAGTAAAAGTGTTCAGGGTCAGAACAAGGAGTCTTTTGTTGGTGAAGACAGAGGTAGACTCCAGCTGTGTGGAGGTATGGATGTGTTTCTCCTCAAACACTTCTGCAATAAGGGTGAGGTGAAATTTTGCAAAAATCAAGAGTGATTTCGATTTCATTGAGATGTGTATAGTTCAATATATCTCATGAATTAGAAAATTGTCTCTGGAGATTTGGAAAGGGAAGGGACTGTGAAAGGATCTGTGGAATTTGTGTAGAAGTTAGGAGGAAGGAGAATATGATGACGATTTTAGGCAATCAAGGGTGGTTATATCCAGAATCACGGCAAGAAACAGAAGGGTCATCTCTTGGTGTCACTATGGGAAGTTGTCCAGAGTGCAGCTGCAACTATGAAGACCAGTGGTACAAAAACAGCAAGGAGAGGTAATGAATAACATAGCATTGAGATTTAGAGGTGTGAGTCAAAGATGAGTGGGGGACAGAAATTGTGACGACCAGTCTAGAGATAGAAGTTTGCGGTTAGAAGTGTCAGGGCAACATTTAACCCGGGTGATGTGAAACCATGGGAAAAGACAGGCGACAAGGACCACTGTTCACACCATGAGGTTGACAAGATAGGGTCCCACCCACCTTTGGTTGAAGGCCTGTGGCCTTAGAGGATTTGAGACATATTAAGTCTTCAGGAGTTACAGGAAGGTGTGGTTTTAGGTTATCTATTGGTTGTGGGAGACATAGATTGGCACTTTGTCATAAAAGATGTCCAAGAAAGGGAGAGGATTGGGACACAGGCAGCGATAGGAGGAAGGTTCTATAGGGTGGGTAAGTTGTGAAGCAGGAAGGGCCTATAGTACATGAGCTCAAAAAAACTCAGGGAAGTGGACACTCAAGAAAGTGCCCTGAGTCAGGTTAGGGCTAAGGAGAGGCATTGAGGCCGAGGCAAATGGAGTTCCAGGATAAGTTTTGTGAGATGTGTCTCTAGAAGACCTTTTGACTTTTCTACCTTTCCTAAGGACTGTGGGTGGTATGGTATGTGTAAATGCCAAATGATGTTTAGGTTCCAGGATACTTGTTGAGTAATCTGAGAGATAAAAGCCGGTCCATTGTCCGATTGGGTAGTTTGGGATAAGCCAAAATGGGGAATAATCTCTTTTATAAGAATTTTAGAAACTAAGTCTGCAGTCTCTTGGACAGTGGGAAAGGCTTCTGTCCACCCCGAGAAAGTGCAGACAAGGTAAGAAGGTATTTGTAGGTATTATGATGAGGCATGTGTGTAAACTCTGTCTACCAGTCCTCACTTGGAGTATGTCCATGAAGCTGGGGGGCTGGGAAAGAGGGAGGAGGTAATGTCTCTGAGGTGAGGTCATGGCACAGGGATACTAATTGTGGATGGCTTTTCAAATGGGGGTTTTTAAAGAGAGATGGGTAGTGATCAGAGTTATGTTTACATAGAGCCTGGGTACCTACATGAAAGCAGTTTTGTAGGCTAGTGATGATGTTGAAGGCCTGTTGATCTGGGAGAAGTTTTGACCCTTGGAAAATCCATCCATGAGTGTTTTGGTCATAGGTAGGTTTGTGAATTGACTGTAGTTGCATAGGTGAATATTGAGGTGATGGCAGGACATTTGGGATAAGGGGGAAAAGATGAGAAAGCTATAGCTGTTGTACAGCCAGCTTGGCCTGTGTGTCAGCGAAGACGCTACCCTGAGACACAGAGCCTGATGGTGTTTGGTGCCCCCTACAGCGAGTGACTGTTCCCTGTTTTGGAAGTTGTGCTAACTCTAGTGGTTTGAGGATAGGGGTGCATTAGTGATTGGGTTTCTTGAGCACTGATCAGACCTCTTTCCTGCCAGAGGGCAATGAGGGAATGAAGAAGGCTGAATGTGTATTTGAGTTGGTGTAGATATTTATGATTTTGTCTTTGGCTGGCGTAAAAGCCTGTGTAAGGGTGATAAGTTCTACCTTTTGTGATGCTGTCCCAGGTGGCAGTGAACTTGCCTCTATTACCTTAGAGCTGCTGACTATAGCATATCCTGCTCTTTTCTGAGTGTCTGTGTTGGTTGAGCTGCCATGTATGAACCATGTGTCAGAGGCTGAAGGAAGAGGGGTGCTGATGTTGGGGAAGTGGGTAGGGGTCGTCTGTAAGACCTCAATGTAATTTTAGTGAAAGATCTCATCAGAGGTGGGGGGTAAAGTGGCCAGGTTGAGGGGACTTCTGGCAGAGATAGTGACCGTAGGGTCTTGTATAAATATTAAATGAATTTGTTGTAGGCAAGAAGGAGTCACTAAAGCAGGGAGTGTTTTGTGTGAGAAGAGCTCATTAAGGCAATGGGGTTAGTGGACTGTGATGGATTGTCCTAAAGTGAACTGTTTTGCCTCTTGTGTTCACGTGGCTGCTGAAGCAAGAGCCCGCAGACAGGGAGGCCAGCCGCATACTGTGTTTTATAATTGCTTTGAGAGCTATGCTACTGCTTGGAAGGAAGGTCCCTTTTTGTCCCCCAGAACTCCCACAGCATTATGATACTGAGGGACATATATAAGACAAAGGTTGTGTCAGATTAGGGAGAGTTATGGCCAGGGCCCCTAAGAGGGCCTCTTTTAGCTTATAGGATAAAGAGTATATAGAAGTGGGGGGTCAAGTGGTGCCAGCAGAGCACCTCTGGACACGTTATAAAGGGGTTGGGCTATAGTTGCACAGTTAGGCATCAAAAGGTGAAAGAAATCGGCTAGACCAAAAAAGGACAGCACTTGTTGTTTCGTAGTTGACTCCTGAAGGTCACGAAGGAGTGCCCTGTGGTTAGAGGTAATTCCATTAGTGGTGGGAGTGAGGGTGGGCCCCAGATATCTGACTCTGGTGAAGCTGTCTGGGCTACGGTGAGGAACATTCTGTATCCATGACTGAGAGAAAGTTGAGAAGAGCAGTGTGTGTCGTATAGCTAGAACGTAGCGCAGGGGGCAGGGAAGCAGTTCCTCCACATATTGAAAGAGAGTGCTGGGCTTGAGGATGAGAGTCACAAGGTCAGTAGCAAGGGCGTGGCTAAAGAAGTGAGAACTATCTCTGAGCCCCCAAGGTAAGACTGTCCATGTAAACTGTAAAGACTGGAGAGTATCTGGGTCTGTGCACATGGACGTGAACATGTCTTGACATTCGGGATGTGAGGGGATGGTGACAAATGCATCTTTAACTTCTAAAACAGTGACATGAGAGGTGAACAAAGGAATATGGGAGACCACAGTATAAGCTTTGGTATCACGGGGTGAATGGGTATCACTGCATTGTTGTTAGCCCTCAGATCTTGAACTAGGTGATAAGAGCCATTGGATTTGAATGCAGGGAGAATAGGGGTGTTTTAGGATGAATGAGCAATGCTAAGAAAGCCACTGGTTAGTACACATTGGATTACAGGTGTGAGTCCTTTTTGGTGTTTGGGGTCTATTGAGGAAATGCTGGGAAAGGTTGAAGGATCTTCATGGCAAATCAGTATAGAGGTGGCATGGGTGACACAAGTAGGACTGGAGGTGTCCCAGACGACAGGCCCAACAAGAGAAAGAGGGAAAGGGGGAATGAAACTAGCAGCACACAGTGGCTGAGTTTGAAAGCTGAGCACCATGTGGAGGGAGAAAGTGAAAGAGAAGTTGAATTGTTGGATCTGCCCAGGAAGGGTGTGGGGCAGGTTGGGATAACAAGGCAATTACGTGAGAAGAAAAGTGTTTGGAATCGGCAAGGGATGAGTCCTGTCTGGAGGGATTGTGTAGGTTGGTCATCAACTCCCACAATGGAAACCATGGATCAGGTACAATGGCCTGAAAACTCAGGAAAAACACTATAGTTAGCCCTTGTGTCAACAAGGAAGAAGAGTGTCTTACCTGAAATATCCAGCAAGACTTAGGGTTCTGAGAGAGATACCTTCATGAGGCCATGGACCCCATCAATCCTCTTGAGCAGCAAGACTGAGTAGATCAGCTAGTGATGAATCCGTTGGTGGTGGCAATGAAATCTCCTTTGAGAGTAGGGAGACTGATGACTTACCTGCTCTCTGGAGGCGGGGAAGTCCCACTTCCAGTAACACTCCTGCTTGCAGATGGGACAAGGTCCTGGTGGTGATCATGGGTCAGGGTCAGTTTGGTGTCTGTGGTCAGCTTCAGCTTGGGCTGCTTCCCACGTTGAGTTTTTTCTTGAGAGAAAATGGTGGATGTGAGGATGATATAAAGGTCTTTGTAATGTAGGTCATAGAAGTTAATCACGAACCAGAGCTCTTTGTTAGCAGGAATTGGTGGAGAAAAGGCCCAGCTTATGAGAGATTTGTGATAGGTCAGAGAGAGAGAAAGCGACATGACCATGAACCAGCCCTTCAGGGCCATCCATCTCTCAGAGGGGATGAGGGGATGGGGAAGGGTTGAGGAAAATGGCAGGCCAGAAGATAGTGACAGTGGGTAAGAGGATGGTGGGAGGTGGAGGGGTGAGGAGTGG